>JAMQGT020005845.1:0-79133 GCA_024447675.2 Pterophyllum scalare
GAAGGTGAAGCTGTTGGAGGCTAAATGAGACCAAAGGTCTTGGCCCTTCTGCCACTGTTCTTCTTTCACAATGCTTCTCATGTCTTAAAGCTAACATTCATTTGAATTATCTGGCTATCATGACTTTACATTGACTAATGGACAATTCTGATTATATTCCACTGAGTGTTACTCAGCATGAAAGTGCATCCAGTGTTGTCAGTGTGCCTGATGACAAGAGAACACACTCACATTCATTATCAGCGACGACAAAAAACTGGATGCGTGCACTTTGCAGATTCTCCCAGAAAATGTACAGTTTTTCCTAAGTGCTTGAGTTTGACTCTTCATTAGGATGTCTGTCCAATTATCTGCTAAAACCATTAATAAGTGCCTTAACATGCACACCAGCTCAGGTTTTTCTCACACCATTTTATCGCTTTCTCTTTCAGTAACTGCACAATCCAGCTTCAGTGGCTCGCAAGATTTCATCAGCTTTCATTTGATACCTTTCCACTTTTTATTTTTGAGCTACAGCGGAACAAAGAGTAGATCCATTCTGCAATGTAGTTTTTCTTTTTCATTTTTTTTTTCCAGAGGTGTGTGTATATGTCTGAGCACTTGTCTGTGCAAGTTCCTTCTGAGTACTGAATAAGCAGACTTTGTTGATAACAAATGAGGCGCTCACCCACTTGGCTTAAACAGTCTTGTACCTGGTCTTAACATTTCAAATGCTTTTCAAGTGTGGTATCCATGCTTACATACAGATACACACAGTCTTACAGAATACACACATAGGCAGGATACCCAGTTGCACCCGCTTGGTGAGGAAGCGAGAGAGTTGTATGAGGTGGCTCTTATTCTTGTTATTATTGTTCACAGTGAAAGAATGTCTCACTCTGAGCCCAGGAAACCATTAAATTTTCCACAGAGAACAAGAAAGAAGGAGTGAGTAAAATAAGTGAAAAGAGGAGGAAGAGGACAGATGGAGAGAAAGAAAGGAGTGACAAAATGTGTGCCAAATGAGAAAAGGAGGCAAGATGAAAAGCATTATTCGTTTTCCCGGCGGTACTTCGCTGACTTTTAAAGAGCCCTTTCGCAGCAGCTGCACCTCTGTTTTCCTTTCAGCCCAGCTCCTCCTTGCCCACAAACAACAAACACTGTCAGGGAGCCGGTCAGCTCTCTAGCAGCAGCCAGAAGTTTTCCACATGACCAAAGCTTTTGAATTCAGTGGACCTGAAATTAATCCATCCAGGTGTCGTTCACTGTGTGCAAGAGTATGTTAGGATACGTGTAATGAACAAGTTTGATGTCGGTTTCAGTCTGTTTCGGCTCAGCGGTGCTTGCCTTAATCAGTGCGTGCCTGCGGGCTTTTCTGTCACCTGCTGCATCAGCTTAGCTTTCAGGACATCAATTAGACGTGACAAAAAGTGACTCCCAACTCAGGCTTGTACATAAGACCTCATTTTCACCTGTATACAAATGGTTTCAAAAAGGTAAGCAGTCATCCATTTTTAGTTTTTCAGTTCAATAAATTAATACCAAATAGCTTACCCAAAAAGGAAGCTCTCTTAGTCATTACCAGAAGTATATATTAATGTAAGTAGCTGGCTCTCAAACACATCACATCCTCTCTTCAGGTACGCAGTGGCAGGTTATGACATGCTAAAAGCCTCCAAGCCAGCCACAGCTATCAGGACTCTGCATGCGTGTTATTTTTCACTCAAGGGGCCCAATCAGACGGTGTATGTTATGTGTACGTGTGTGACCTCACATTTTGTGTGTCACTTGTTGAGAGTCTTGGTAGATTAAGAGTGACGGTGAGTGAACTCGAAGCATCTTGGGGCGGGCGTTTCCCACAGAGGCCCTCATCCCTGTGCGCCGCGCTACAGTATACAGCTTCATTTTTAGGAAGAGCTGGATTTGTTCATGAGGGCATCGCTTTCTTACGTATTCCTGTTTATTATTGTTGAGCTCCTGGCGTAAATATTATCCTGCTTTGGTAGGTTTTGATGAGTGGCATTGAAAAGGTTTACAGTGAACAACAGTGTTTATGTTGAGCTGTCATCTTACGCTTCACAGATGCTGCAGGCCCAGGCACAGTGCAGCCGGACCCCTTTTCTCTTTCTTTCATTCTTTTTGTTTCTGTTCTTCTTTCAACAATTCTTTAAAAAAAAAAAAACCCAACAGCCACCATACTGGTCGGGGAGATGAAAGATTGATAGAGAGTAAAGGTATCAGATTGAAGAAACTTTCAACTGATTCCATTTAGAGGTGAAAGCATAGCGACACCTTTTTGCTCACTTACTCTAATGTTATTACAAGCAGAAGTGATATCTGCTCTTGCAGTAGTGAGGATCTAATTTCTCAAATTCTGATCTGCATTCTTATGTGCAATAAGTCACAATGTCTCAAATAGAGGTGGTATAAAGTTTACCGTGTTCGGTGCAGTACAGAGTGGATTGGCCTTTCTCACATGTTTACTGTAATACTGTAATAGCCCTCTCTTTCATTTTTTTTCCCTTGTGTTCTTTCCCTTAGATGAAGTAATATTCACTTGGTTTGTAAAGGATATTATTCTGCTGTGCCAGCAGCGCTACCTTCCAGCAATCCTCATGTTTAAAAAAAAAACGTGCCCATCAAAATAAGATCAAATCCAACATGGTCCATTTTCACCCTCTCTGTAAAATTTATAAGCTAAAGCTTAGGCATTTTGCTGCTTTCCAGTTCTCTCTCCCCCCCTTTTTTTTTTAAATTGGAGGCTTTGTGACAGAAACAGTGTTGTTTGATTTAGCTTGACAGTAGACCACCAACAGCGCACCTCTCAGCAGAAACATTTGTTTAAAGTTTTGATAATCTCTCTTCTCCTTTATGCTTCTCCCCCCACCCCCACCCCCCTGTCCTGCCACGCTTGTGTTTTTAACAAATCGTTAACAGGTTATTTCATGGGCTGGGCCCAGCCGCTGCTTGGCACCCCCTAGGTGGAGCGCTGACAGGGTGAGGGTCTGATGGAGCACAGTTCAAGGGGTCGGGTCAGAAGATTCAGTCTTACCGCTGGTGGAAGGACAGAGTTGGGAGAGGGCGGGTGGCAGGGAGGGTATAAGCGAGGGGGAGGTCGGAAGGTCACAAGGTCAAAAATGAGAGTTTGGAGATGGTGTCATGCTGAGCAGATCCAGGGCCCTCTAGCTGCCAACCTGAGGTGTTTGCCTTGCCATTAACTTCACCACTATTTATTTTCAAAACCTGCTGCAGCTGCGCCGCTTTGTCTGAAAGGCTGTTTTTTTTTCTTGGCAAGGGACTGCATTCAGATCTTTGATAAGCACTACTCGACAGAATGGACTGCTTTCATAAATGCAGTTAGAAATGTGGACTTATAGTGTGGGCGGAGGTCTTGCAGTTAGAAATCTGAGGTGGGGTTTTAAGACCAAGATTAAGGCCTGCGGATTTGACTGCAAGTCGGTAAGCTGTGGTCTGTGTCAGACAGGCATAACAGTTCTCCTGCCCATAAAGACCCAAGAAGATGAAGAGATAAAAGTGCCCAGTCTGAGAGCTGATGCCCATAAAAGCGCTGCCATTGGTTCTCAGGGCTTCGTCGAAATGCGATCCTGTAAAAATATTTTCTCCTCATTAACCTGTCATCCGTGGAGCCGTGACGCACAGCCAGGCAAGGGAGTGCTAGGACAGAATGGACTGGGTGGAAGGGAATAGTGGGGGTTGTCCAGGGGCCCACAGTGGAGACTTACCAGCCTGGATGCTTTATTTGAAGGCTGGTCCTGTGGAAATGTGTTGAGTAGGGCGAAAAGGCCATGGCGGACCCTAAGTGTTTAAACAGCAGCAGTTAGCATAAACCTCCCCAAATGCCATTTCTCTGGGCCCTCACACATAGACCTTAACAGGCACAAATGCATATGTATATAATGTCATAGACTGGGTAAAGTATGATTACATGGGCCACTATTCTAAAACACAGCTTGTTTGGACATGTCTTTCAGTGGTGCTGTTCGTCCAGCCTGCTTAGATTTGAATGCTATTTTTCTAGCTGCATGTGTGTTTCTGTGAGCTGTGCTGTTTATGTGTGTCCATCAGCACAGAGGTCTCCAGCCCTGCCTCCTCCTCCTCTGAACCAAATGTATGCATGTCAACAGTCTTAGGACGATGGAGAGACTATACTGTGAGGGCTACATGTTTGGGGGAGAGTGGGTTTGTTCTAGGTTTCAAGACCTCTGTTTATTGATTTTTGACTAAGATTGGTTGAGCGAGACCCTGGGTCAGAGAGCTGGCCTGGGCCAGCCTAGGTTAGGATTGCTTGGGTCACACTGCCTCTTTGTGTGTCCTCCCAAGTTCAGGCTTGGTCTGCGTGAGTTCAGGCTTGTCCCTGGTGACAGCCAACTGCAAAGAATTGTGACTTGTTGAGCAAATTTGTCTGCTTGAGTTTAATGTCCATTTCTTTCTGAGAGTGCTTGACCAATATATAACCCTGCCATAATATCCCATTCACTATTGTCCTCATGCTTGACCTACTATATTATATAAAACAGGGTGCTTTTTGTATTGCATGTTATCTTTGGATAATATATCTCTTGCCAGCGCCAAACAGACTAAAGTCAAACATTAGTGACCTCATCTCTTCTATGACCACTCTTACATCACACTTTTGGAGCCACTCTGTCTCATACTGAGGTAGGTGTTCAGTTAACCAACTGATTACTTTATAACTTGGTGTTCTTTCCTGGGCAGATTTTGGCTGTACCAATTGTTTTAACAAGAAAAGTCTCTTTGAAACTGCATTCAGACATTGTGCATAGTGTCTGACTCTTGCAAACACAAACATACAATGATACCTCAGCAGGGGTAGGGTGCGTGAAAATTCAGCTGGAGATATGAGCAGGAAATTAGCTGCAGATGTGGGTGTAAAGTAACGCAGCTGGAGACAGGGAAAACCCTCTTACTATGACACCAAGTCCACCTCCTGTCTTTTGGTCTGGCAAGAGTGAAAGGGAATCACTCTGAACCATGACACTGCCGTGTGGCTACAAAGCACCAAGTGATCTCATCCTCAAAAATTCTCTCTCTGATGCAACATGCGATCATATCTTAGCATATTTTTTTAATAATATTTGCCCATTTCACTCTTTCTAGGAGCATAAAACTACCAGTGTCCTAGAAAATGTACTTGTAGACACTGGACTGGTCTCTTTATTACAGCATTTAAATGTTAAAAGGTTAACGAGTTACAATTATGGTTTTGAATTTGTGTTTAATCAATTAAAAATGCTTTACAGTTTATGATAACCTGGCAAAAAAAAAAGTGAAGAAAGGTATCTCAACTTTTCGCATACCAAACTCATTTGTCTGATTTCCTAGTCAGACTGGGAGGAAGAAAAGAAGGCAGGAGGCAAAAGAGGTGTAGATTTTCATGAGGATTCCTCGGCTGCAGCGAGGCACTCCATTTATGGTTCTGATTAATTGCTTTTCATATAAATCATTGGTACCGGCCTGGGGCATTGCTCTCTACCTTGAGGTGTGTGATAAACAAAGACGGGAGAGTGCATGATGAAGGGAAGGAACAAGGTGACAGATTTTGTTAGTGAACTTTATTACCATCTCGGTGACTGACAGCAGGGCCCCTGCTATCTATATGCATGTAGAATTTGTGTGGGCTCAAAAGAGTGAGTGATGCTCCATCATTGATGTGCTGGGAATGATAATAGAGCTGCAGAGTATTGTGTAATTGTATGTCAGGCCCTGTGGAGATATGTGTTTATTTAGTTTAGATGATTGAGGCTGCGTAATTGTTTACACTGGGGCAGCTTGTTATTCAAATGAGGTTGAGTAATTTTCCTCTCTGCCTTGTTAAAGTTCATTGGGAAACCTGCACTGTAGTAGATTACTTCCCTATAAACGGTGACCTCTACACATTCATTAACAAACAGAGTGCAAAGCAACAGATTAAAATGACTCGCAGCCTTCTCTCACTTTTACGGTTTACATATTGTTAAGGTTCTTCCTCTTTATCACATTACTTTTGGATGCACGTCTTGGTTTGTCCACTCATCTCTTTGTTTTCTTTTTTCCCTTCTTGAACTGCCCATTTATATTTCTTTCCCAGACTGTCTTCTTCATCTCTCTTCAGACATTCCCTCTCAGAACTGGGCCCCTTTATACTGGCATGCAGACTTCTCCTCCACCAGGCGCACTGCAGTCCATGTCTCAAAACATTAAATACCATCCTTTTGCTCATCTGCACCTAATTTTCTCTTGCCCCTCCCTTTCTCCCTCCAAACTCCTTCTCATTTTTCACACCTCCGACTGCAGCCAGCTCTGTCTGCTGAAGTTTCTGTGTTTCCCTCCCTCTTTCCTCACTAGTTTTCTTTTTTTTCTTCTTTTTAATCCATCATCTCTCTGTTTGAAAACAAGCCTTTCAGAGATTGTCAGTCATCTGCATCACCTCTTTCCTGCCTGAACATGCAAGCATGGAAAGGAGCGAGGGATGGAGGGCCGGTGACAGATTGGTTTGTGTGGGAAGCGGTCACAATGGAAGTAAGACTCTGAAGAGAGGGTGACTAAACTAAAAAGATTTATTTTTTTGGCTGTAAAGTCTTATTCAGGGCCACCGGGCCATTTGCTGAGCAAAAGTATACACATATATAAAGACAAACCTTATCGCATGGCTTTCTGGCCTTTTACACTAAGTCCCACTGTCACTTCCTGTGGCCTCTTTAGGCCACTTACTGAGCTAAGAGCCACTTAGGAACATAGATTTGTAGTAGGCCATTTCACTTCCTGCTATTAGATTGGTGGTTACGCTCTCAAGAATGTACATTTCAGGAAACCATTACTGGTTTCTGGTATCTGCTTTTAGATAAAGATATGGATATTGTGAACAAGCCAATACAAAAGGCACAGAAAACACCGGAAGAGCCGAGGAAGCTGCAGGGGTAGCTATGACTTACATGGCCTTCAAGTCAACCTGGAAAGGGAAAAATATGAGGGAGGATAAGGAAAGCCAGTGGTGAACTCAGTATTCACATTGATTTCAATATATATATTTAAAAAAAAGAAGTCGGATAGAAAAGCAAAGCTCAGATTGCCATCACCTCACTTCTTTATTCATTTCTCTCTCCTCTGTCCAGACCACTAATGGCTGTGTCCTCTCACACTCTTCGTTTCTCCTTTTCAGTGGAAGAACTCAGAAGTTGTCTTTGTGCCATGACCAGACTGTGTCTCATTTTGGTCAGATAGGCCTCTCTTTCTTAAAGTTTACAGCAACAGCCTGCGTATATCATTTAGAATTGTAAACACAAAAAATAGACCTGCATAAATCAAGAGCGCATTTTATTTCCACTGCAAATACACACACATGCGGACACACAAAAACAGTTGTTTTTGTTCCTTGAATATTAGCGTATCCATTGATCTCTCCTTGCATGTTTTCAATCTTCCAGCTTGCTCTTTTTAAAAAAAAATTTTTAATGTCTAACTCCATTCACACTCATTTCTGCTGTTTCTCCCTCATTTTCAGGGTGCAGAAGCCTGTAGTGGAAAATATGCCCATATTATTGTGTTTCTGCTGCTAGGCAGGTGTGTGTTCTGCTGCATGTGTCTCAATGCAGTGTTGAAGGAGTCCATAGAGGTGTGGCAGAGTATGAGAGTGTCAAGATGATAGTGCTGACAGTTGTAGGAGGCTGTAGGTTGTTGGGACCTGGAGACAGGCTGGTGAGCGTGTGTGTGTGTGTATCCACTGCACCTCCGGATGCATAGCGTTCCAACTTCATCTGTCTGTTAGCAGGAGCACTTAGAGCATGTTGGAGGCTTTTGCCTCATTGTGAATTCCCTTTTGCCTCCTCACAACTTGGAATTGGTTCACTTTTAGAAGGATTGTATGATTTTAGTGCTACATTTGGGCTACAGATGAGGACCGCACTTCAGATGACCAGCACAGCTGTCTGCGTATTCCACAAATTCTTCACTTTTTCATTTTCAAAGCCATAAGACAACCTAGTTTGTTCGCATAGCATCCTATCTTGCATGTGAAAACAGGCAGCATATTTTTCATGTATGTCTACTAACAGATGGTTCATGGTCAGAGTGCTTGTATAACAGTATGTTCCAGGGATGGTATTTCCTTTGTCTTACTTATTCCGATGTTTTCATGACAACAGTAGGGTTTTTTTTTGTCCCCCCTAAGTTTAATCATTCAGAACATTTTGACCTCCTTATGTTTAAAAAGTGCATTCCTGAAGTCCTGGAGTCTTTGTCCTACAGTTTAATGTCATATAAACTATAAATATTGCTGTGTGTGTGTTGAAGCAATGCAGCGGGCCTTATGCAGGCATCTGCTTGTTTACAGAGCTTTCTCAGCAGTTTGTATTTGTTTGGAGCCGTGTGATGGAACACAGTTCCCTGATAATGGCGTCTCTTTCTGTTCATTCAACCCCCTTACTCATTTTTTTTTTCTCTGCCTTGCAGCTGTTTTTGTTGAGCTTAGTTTGCTTTCCATCCAAAATGTTTGGTCAAATACAGACTCGCACCCATTTCACAAGCATACCTTACAATGCTGGCGTGTTTACATTTCCTACTTAACGTGCAGACGGTGTTACACTCCTGACATGGAGACGCATAGCTCAAACAAAGAGCCTTAATGGAAAAGAGTTTGATCCAGGTCTCAACCCTCATCTTGACCCTGGGGTCAGTTTACAACTTGTCAAACCTTTAATTCTAAGGAGTAACTAACACTAGAGTAGAAATGGTTTTACCAGGCCTGCTACATATGATTTGTTAGTAATCAATTAGTTTTTAAAATGTTAGAAAATATTTTATAACCAAGTTAATGTGCTCAAGGCACTCATTGGCTAGATATTTAATGTATAGCAATTTTTAAAAAGAAGGAGTTTTTAATGCCCTTTTTTTTTTGTCTCTTTTTCCTTTTTCCAGGGCCAGTACCGGCCTTCTGACCTTCTGTGCCCAGAAACCTATGTCTGGGTACCAATAGAGCGATGCATACCTCTGCTTGACAACTCCCGCTATGCTCGTTGCAACCAGGATCCTGATGCAGGTACTACTGCACAATGCTCCACTGATGGCATCACATGGATTTAATATGTGAAACTATATAAATACATATAAAAACTGTTTTTTATATGTAGTTGCATGCATACATACAGCACTGTACAAAAGTCTTGAGCTACCCCTCATTTCTTTACATTTTGTTTCCATTGAGCCAGACTTTGCAAGTATTAAAAAAATGGCACCTAACTCAACAGATGAACCAGTGTTGTATATACACATAATAGACAATTTAGCAAAGAGCCAATTTTAAACTGTATCTTTAGGCATTGTATTCTAGCAGCCTGTTGAAAAAATGCATATTTTTTCCATTTTTCTTTCATTTCTTTATTTTTCATTTCATTTTTATTTTTATCTTTATTTAAAAGGCACCATGCAGTTTGACATAGTCCCAGGGAGAAAAGCCTAGGTATGCCAAATTACACAAGAATTGCACTGAAGTTAGTAGCAACAGATCTTATAAAGTGTTGAATCCACATTTGAAATTCTTGGTTCAAATGAGAGAGGTACAACAGTGAGTGTCTACAGCCATCTGTAAAACATGATGGAGGCTCTGTCATGTTTGAGGCTGCATTGGTGTTGGAGATCTTGTCCAAATTGATGGAATTGTGAATGCAAAAAAAAAACAAAAAAAAAAAACTTTCAGATTTGGATCCACCATGCAGTGCAGGAAAGTGTCTGATTGGCTTTATTTTTCAGCATATGACAATGATCCAAACACACTGCCAGTCCAGTAAAAACATACCTGGATAGAAAAACACTCAGTGAAACACTATCAGTCAGGGATTAGCCTTCCCAAAGCGCGGACCTCAACATTATTGAAACAGTGTGGGATCATCTTGACATAACAAAAGGCAGCCAGCATCCAAAGAAGAGCTTTGAATATCCTTCAAGAAGCCTGGAGAACTATTCCTGAAGACTACTTAAACTACTACTCCTGTGGGGATTCTGTATTATTTCTGAATATTTCATTTAGACTAACACTGTGGATGTGATACTGCTGAAGTTTGGAATTAAGAAGTAAATGTACCTCTGGATAACAAGGTTTAGGTACAGATATTTTAGTAGGACATGTTAAGGAGTTCTTGTTTCTGTGGCCATTGTGCATGGATCTAAAGATATATGAGGTGCTTTTATTTGGATATTTATTCAGTAGGGGCATGGTGCGTTATACAGAATCTGATGATTATCCAATGCAGCGAGTTAAACTGAGTGGTGCTTTTTTTTTTGAAAACTTGTATGCAGACATGTATGAAGTGCACATACATATAAACGCCATCGATACACCCACTACATGATTGACTGTGAGGTTTTTTGTTGTTGTTTTTTTCCTTCAGTTCAATTTTAAAATGTTGGCAGATTTATGCAGTTGCAAGAACATGAGTGGTTGAAGGTAGAGAGGGCCAGCCATATCCTGTTTACCGCTCCCCATTAATCTACATCACCAAACAGACACCAGACAGAAGAGAGCCACCGATCAACAGTAATAGGAGATGTGAGTGGACATGAATTTGATTGTCAGACTGAGACTGATACATGCGGAGAACGGGAATAGAAGAATAGATGGAGGGAGAGATGGGGGACATGTGATAAAAATGTTTTTACAATGAGGGGAATTGAAAGGATGATAGGCTGGTGGCTGAGAGAGAAAAGTGTAATAAAATGAAAGATGGATTGATAGGGAGGTGGAATGGGAAGGAGGGATATATGAATGTTGAGCAACAGAAGCAAGACTTTGTTGTAGTGACCTCATACTCAGTGCCATAAGAAGTATCAATACAATTGATGAAGGAATCTCTGTCCCTGTTTCAGGGATCAGATTGTGTGATGAGGAAAAGTTTCCGAGCAATGAGTTCACATTCTGTAAAGAAACTTAATCTTAACACATTTCTTAAGGAAATAGGGTTTCTATGCACATCGTAGGATTTACTGGCTAGCTTTGGTTGTTGTCTTATGGGGTGAAAACCACACACTCAGGAGAAATAAGGGCATTTAAAAGAGCATTCCTAGGCAGGTCATTTACAGCACTGCCATTAACATCTTTGCCAGTGGGTAGATTTAACCTTTTTTTTCAATCTTACCACTAATCCTTGATCCAGCACACTTTACTGAGGATAAGATTGAGGTCTCAGTGTTAGCATTTTCACAGTGACCAGTTTATGTTTGTGTGTCTGTGGCTCTTGTGGTGCCTCGATTCCTGTGTGGACTGTTGATCTTGGACAGGACTGGGCATTATTTCAGGCCTAGCAGTGTCATTACATCTCAGTGCTAGCTGTCTTGATGGTTAACTCTCAGGTCTGTTGCCAAGCTTTGTGGTTGAACTGCAGTAAAAAGCCAGACTAATGGTAGTGTGGAGGGTGCTGTCTTCTTTAGAAACACATCAAGTGGTGAGTCAGTCACCAGGTCAGCCTCCCGTGTGTCCGTTTGTTGTTGTCAGTTTAGCAATATGTCACAGTGTTGTGGTTGTGGCCCAGTCCTTTGGCTATTTGCTAATGTGTGTAAAGACATGCTGCAAATAGTTTCTAAGTGTTGGGAAAGTCTTGACTGCATTGATTTGAGAATCTGACATGGCAGTTTATGTCAGTTTCTTGAACGGAGCTGCAGGGCCACAAAAGTCAAATATTTGTGAGTGTGTCAGTGATTGTAACATGTACTCTGCTTTGACTGATTAATCTTCTTTCACTCGAAGCAATAGTGAATGTTTGTCTAATGTGATGGTTGATCAGTTGACTGTCAATAACCGAGGGTTCAGAGGACAACTTTCTGATTTTATATAGTTAGAAGGGGTGAGTGGTACTGGATTTGTGACCGTCATCGGTGTTACATTCTGCCACAATATGGATATGTATAGTAATGTAATTTCTCTGATAAACGCACGCATAAATTTGGTTTTAGCCTGTACATGAGGGAGAACTGCGTCTCTCCTTTACGTTATGATCAGGCTAGTTAACCACAAGTACCAGAAGCACAGTGCTTCTTCAGGCCATTTACACTTAGTTTAATTTATTCATTTAGTTTCAAACAATGAGAACAATTCTGCTCGATGACAGTAAACTAGCTCTCACTTAGCACTAATCTGATGCTATGAGCCCAGCTGTCTTTATTGAGGACCTATTTATGCTTATTCTTGAGCACTACTTTATAGTAGTTTTGCATGATTCACAGGTTAAAATAATTCTAACTTATCTTATAATGGGCATTAGTTGCTGCTCCTTAATTCATCCAATAAAACAAGTTGTTTTAGCTGCAACCCCTTTAAAGCCACCCTCCCGTTAAGCCAACTTTCCTCTGATTGGTTGCCGCTTGCAGACAGAGGGTCTCAACAGCAGGTTGGTGGGCTTGAGATGACCTTATTAAGGATTTTCTCTCTCACTGACATCACACAGAGTCGTGAGTTGACAAAACTAAAAGTGAGTATTTAGGGCAGTCAGAAGCCTGAGCTCTTGGGTCATAGGGATTACTTGCATTAAATATGCTGAAACAATTATATACATAACAGAAAATAAAGAAAATCATAATAACTCCACTATAAGAATGTGGACAAAGCAGCCTGTCTGTAGGTGAAGGTTATGAGAATGAAACATCACATTTACTAAACCAATAATAAACCAATAATATGGGGAAGCTTACTGCACTCAGTACACTTGTAGGCCAGGCCTGTGTCTTATTTTTCTTCTTATTTGGAGCAATAAACAGTCATTTTTTTTCTTCCTCAAGATATCTTCCTCTGTATTGTCACAGCGGTAGAGCGATGTTTTAATTTTATAATACCTTACATGGCAGTCACCAAAAAAAACCCCTAAGGTTAACATTTTAGGACTTCTCACCACCATTACAAGTTATTTGAGCAACCACAGACTCATAAATTATATCAACTAATAATAAAGTGTAGCTTCTTAAATTTTATGACATTATCGATGTAGTTAAAGTAAATTAGTTTCAGAAAGAACAAGTCAGAACAGCAGATGGTAAAATGATGTGTTGCTTGGCTTACGATTTCCAGCACTTTGAAGAGTCGGTGATGAACCATAAAAAAACCCAAGTCTTACCAAAATAACAGTCACACTTAGTGTAATCAGCATTCATGTCACATGGTGACAGTTGAGCTGTCCATTCTTGAAAGCAAGAACTTAAACCTCCAACCCTAACACAAAGATCACTGAGAGCCAGTGTGCTGGGTGTGTGCTTAGATTGTAAACGGTGACCAGGTTGCAGTGCTGTCCTAATGAGGTGTGTAAAGACAGCTAATCTAAAGTTTACACAGCTCTCTTCACATCAGACTCACACTGATTGCATGCCTGTTGCTGACGTATTGAGGGCCACAGGAGCTGGGGGTTGCCTCTCACAAATGTATGCACACACATATAGACACGTTCACTGTGTACAGCACACATGTACCGTGTTTCACACACTCATAATCAGTGTTTGCCTAACAGCGAGAGTAGTAGGGGCATTGGCCGCTAAGCAGTATAAATATTTGCAAAAATGTGTGACCCAAGTAGTCACCCCTTGAGCTATAAGTGCGCCTGGCAGACTCTAACCCACATGCACAAAATTACCAACTGTATACACACAACCCAAAGTTGTGAAAAGTAAAATGCCATCTGATGTGTCACAATGTAGCATTCTTATTCTCTTGATTCTGTTAAATGTCTGACATGCACATTCACAGCTTTGTGTCACAATGATCTGTGCTTTCAGTGCAGCAACATGAAGCTACAACATTAGGAAGAAGAGTCGGTACGAGCCCAATAGCAGCCGTCCATTACCCCCAAGCCTCTTGCTATTTACATTATACTTTTAGCTTATTCCACACATTCATATCTTGCCTCACTGTCATGGCCACTTTGCTGGTGTTGTGGTGTTGTGCATGGTAATGCAGGAGTTTCTCGTCCTGGAACCCCTTTATTCTTCATTAAAATAATCTTTACTCCCTTTCAGTAGTAATAATAATAACAATAATAATGCTAATATCCTTTATAACTGGAGGAAATCCTATTGTTGCTTCCCTTCCTGTGATGGACAGAATTCATGGTCACCGACAGGGATTCAGGGTCAGCTGCTAACACAAGGGCTTGAACCCATTTCTTACAGTCAAAGAGCAGTCTCCTCAACACATTACAACACCGCTCTGGCCCTTTTCTTTCCAAATATAAGCACTTCTTTAGATTTTCAACATTGGGTCAGAAGAAATGGTCATAACCTGATGGCCTGCCTTTGACCAGCATCCGGTGTTAAGCAAGTGTTTAGAAAGTTTGAGATGGATGGGAAGAGAGCGAGGAGCGTGGCGGGGTGTCAAGGCCCGTAGCCTCAGCCCTGACCCTCGCACTCCCCGTCCGACCCTGACCACTCCTCTTCCCCCTGACATTTGAACTCCAGCCCGAAGGAGCTGTGACCTCAGAGCGGCATGTCACTGAACGTCCGGTTGGCCTGACAGGAACAGGGTCTGGAGCCACTCAGTGAGAAGAGACATTGCTGCTGCCTGAAGTGAATGAAGAAGAAAAGGAAAGTTGTTTATGTGAGGAACGGATGTTTGGATTGCCTTGTGTAAGAGAGAAAGATATGCTCTGTTTCAGTTAATGGATGTTCAAGCTTTGCTCTGTCATCCTGTTTAATGTCAGCTCCTCAATATCTTCACGAGGCGACACTGTTGGACAAGTGTAACTTTGTAATAACTGTTGTGTAAGTGGGCTGTCACCACTATGAAGAACATAAGGAGGTGGCATGTCGTGAATGGCCTGAAGGAAGCTGAGGAAGCGTCAGATGTTTAAATAGTTTCACTTTGATTCCATCAGGACACTGTAATCCTTCATGAACCAAAATGTTGTTCATGTGGAAGTTACATAACATGTTTACATCTTTTAAAATCAATTTTGCCACATGCTGAGTCTAAACCTAGAACTGGTATACTTCATTTAAAAGTTTGTATCAGCCATCCTTCAATTATGTGAGTCAGCAGTTTCTCGAAGAAGGCTGGAAAACACAGTAGTTAGGGCATTACCGAGCAGGGAAACGAGGCTAATAAATAAAACATGAATCCACTGTGTGGGAAATTATAGCTGAAGTATGAGAATATCTTTACCGTGATGGAGTTTAAGAGCTACGAAGCCTCGGGGCTTTGTGCTTATAACGGCTCCTTCTTTCCTTTGTCTTGTTTTTCAGGTAGTCTATGTGCAAGTTAGATGCCAAAGTTGTCGATGGAGTATCATTTGGACCTCTGTACGCCACCACAGTGGACTGAAGTTATTCAGTTGAACTGAGAGGCTGTGGTGTTAATTTAAGAGACCAGTTCAATCAAGAAATGGTCCAAAATTCCTCCTCAATGTTTTTTTTTCCCCCTTTTTTTGGTTGGTCATACTAACATTATATTAATTGTAAATAATACAATTATACTTTAATACTGGGATGTAATTCATTTGGCTGAATTCTAGAAGTTAAATGGACATCACCAAATGTTGAGTTTCCTTCTTGCGACGCTTTCAGGGTTTTTGCTCCAGACGCCTTCAGTTGCTGCTTGTTTGTGGGTCTTTGTACATCCAGTTTTGTTTTCAGTAACAGCAAAGCATGCTTAACTGGGTTAAGGTTCAGATGATGATTCAAAAATATAAGAATGTTCCATTTCTTGGCCTTAGTGTTTCACCCACCTCTGCTGTTAATTATTTGGTTGAATGAGGGCGTGTGGTGTTCACGTTTTGTTTTGTTTTCTAGGCATTTTGGTTTTCCTGCACTGACCAGTGGATTTCTTCCTTTTTCGGATTGTACCAAATGGGTCTATAGGTCTGGTTTGTTTTTCAGCCCTAATGAAGGCCTCCTTCACGCTTCAAGTCACTGAACTACATGTTGAACATTTCCCAGAACAGACACAGTATGCAAATCCAGCTCTTAGAATCCACTGTAGACGTATTACTACTTTGATCTGACCTGAAAGAAATAACAAAAAACAGGCCACACCTGAAACCGCTTATCAGTGAATCATCCAGTTACTTATGAGCCTGCATAAATAGAGGGACAATTTAAATAAATGACTTTAATTTTGAAACAGTTAATGCAGTATTTTTGGTACATATTTGTGATTTTCACTCACTGTTTATCCATCTAAAGTTAGGTGAATATTTAAAACGTCCCACTGGTGAGTCTTTTTGTTTGGATCTTAGACTTCACCTTTGAATCTGCTCTACGGATTAAGCCATCATCTGTTTTGGCAGCATTTTAGGCCTGAAACATTGTAATGGATTACTGCAGCAGCAGAGTTATTTGACTGATATTGCTCTCAACAGCTTTGTCTGATCGCATCCAAGGTCCAGTTACAGCGCTTTTGATTTATTTACTTTTTTTTGTAAATGTAAGATTTCTTTTATAGAAAACACTCACTTTGCATATTTCCTCCCTGTTATCTTGTTTTTCTAGTTGTCGACGTGATCAGGTTGTATTTGGCAGCACTGTAGATATTTTAGGAAATAGTCAGAAATATGTGCGCTCGCATCTTCATCACCACATGACTGCTCAGCTGCGAGCCACATGGATGTTGTCAGAGGATGAATAATTGTGAAGCCCTTAGCGCTCTTAATACCACATCTACTTACTCCTTTTTGACTGATACGCCTGACAAGGGAATCCGCTTCACTCCGCCACCTGGCCTCAAGCCCCCCCACCCCACCCCAGATCAGGATTGCGTCAAGCAGGACATGCTGAATGGATGGACTGTTGTGTGTAGGCTGTTTAGGGGATGTGCATTTCTGAAGACAACCAAGGCGTTTTGCAATAGTTTAACCAGTCGAATGCACGGTGATCACGTACTAAGACGACAGATAAAAGCATTTTAAGGGTGCTGTTTGGATGACTACAGCATTTGTCGGGTAGAGGGAGACGCAAGAGACTTGAAGATGTTCCAGTGAATCGAGAAAAATAGCCTTTGTTTTCTGACTGAAATGGGAAGGTTATAAGTTAGATTCATACCTCGGTACTGTATATTTGGCTTTGGTTGGCTCAGTATGTACTCCCTGCTGTGCTGCCTCTTGGCACCAGCTCTGGCAGCTTGGCTCAGTCTCTCTCTCCTGGAGGCAGCAGTTTTAGTGTCAGAGCGAGGGTCAATATATTTCACCCTTTTTTCACATCTGACTCTCCAGAGAATCATTCTTAGCTTCTGAACACATACACTTTAGAGATTAGCAGGGTTTTACTGGTCCATCAGAGCAGTAAAAACACTGCTGGCAGTGTATGACACAGGACCTAATGAGATGCTGAGTTTGGCGAGCCAGCAGGGAGCAAGGCCCTGTAAACAAGGCCAGCTAACTAGCCTGCTCACGCACCACCGTGACCCCAGGTTTAGGGCACAGGAATTAAATCTGAAGGGGGGGGGGTGCTTTCTGCTCCTCCAACACTTTCTCGGAATAATGGTGAATCCCTGCCAAGACACTCAGAGGTTAACTCAAACGAGTGAGGGAAAATAAGGACATTGTTTATAGCACTTGATCTGTCTACACTGGTTTTCATTATGTTCTCGTATGTGCCTGTTTTCGTCTAGGAGATATTCGGGTTCTGAGGGATTTGGGCAGAGCTCTGGTGCTATACAGACGGACCGTCATGCCCTATGCAGCCTACTCCCGCAAACGTAAGGGCCCCAGCGACGAGATGGAGGTGCAGCAGTACGCCAGCTTGGTTGGCCAGGACTGTGCCGAAAGGATCCTGCTTTATCGCTCATGAACACACAGAATCATATTACCTTTGAATAAACAAAAATGCGTACTCCCCAGCAACGTCTGTCTGTTTTTGTCTGTCAGTGTATATGACAGTGCTTTCTGCTGCCTGTCCCCATAGAATCACCATGCTTACCTCTATATATGCCAGCCAATCACTATCTGCTGTATGTGTGGCCTCATTCCCATTCATTTTTGAGTTACTTTTTTTTTTTTAACTGATGAATCCTGCAGCACTCATTCTGTTTGTTTTTTGTGCATTTTGTTGATTTACTACATGGATTATATCATTGAGTGTTTATGTGGCAGGGGTGTAAAGGTACACAAAAGTCACAGTTTTGATAGGAAACAATTTGGAATCAACATTTAATAGAGAACAGAAAAGAATGTGTGATTCTTTTGTTTGTTTGCTGCCTTTCTTTCTTATGTCACCACTGTGGACACAGCTTTTTCCAAATAAGATGGCTAATTGTCACTTAAAGAAGGCAACTGGCGGCTTTCCTGCAAACACAGGAAGGACAATTCGAGCTGAACTTGTAATAAATTTGCTGTGCATCAGCAGATTTCTGCTACAGCTCACATGTAGCAACTGGTGCAATGCAAAGACTTTCAGGTCTATTTAGATATAAACAGGTGAACCGAGGAAAATTCATACCTAACCGACTGTCAAATGTGAACACATACATGTACCCTTATGCCCGTACCACGGCTCCTCGATTTGATTTGTTTTTGGCACCGCTCTTAATCCTATATTCTTAAGTGCTGATCCGAATGTGTTTGGCTGCACACATGAAAGCTCTCTCTCAGCTGACGCGGGTTTGTATTAACATCACCATTGCCACTTGCAAAGCATGTTCATTTTTGAATGCCTGAGAAGAATAATTTTATTTTTATTATCATTATTATTATTTGCATACACTGCATCCCAAATCTTCACCTCACCCTTGTAAGTATTTTATCACTTGAGTTCATGTGATTTAAATGAGTCATTGTTTTCAATACTTTTGTTTGATTTTTAGTTTTATCTTTTCCTTTTAATATTGACTGTTACTTTTGATTAAGCCGAATAAAGGGGTTATAGTCTCCCTGCTTTGATTTAATGGCTTTCCTTTCCATGCTAATTATGCAACCCCATTTCCACTGGCTGAGGGATTTTGGAAACATGGTAGTAATGTGTTGAGTCTCTTCAAGTCTCTTTCCAAATGGTGTAAATTTTCACTGATACAGCCGTAAGCTTATATCTCCTGAAACACATGCAGACCCAGAGATAAATGCTTTAGTTGGACTTGTTCAATTAGGCGGAGCAACAGGTGTTAGATATTTGAGCTGGCAGAGCACAGATGTAAATGGGTTCTTTCCCCCAGAGAGAGTGTCGGCAGCAGTGCAGCTCATGCCCTGGGTAAGGCTCAGCTGACCTCCTGGTAGCAGCCAGGAATCTGGTCTTGCAGCATAGCACATGTCATCTGTGAGGTAAATATGGGAATCTAAAATCAGTGCCGTGACATAGGTTAAGAATTTCCCTCAGTTGATGTAATCGACTTCAGGTAAAGGTATGAAACTTGTGCAGTAAGGGAATGTGCAGATCTTCCTGCACAAACAAGGATTTAATCTGAGGACAGTCAAGTGTGTGTGCCATACCTGTAATGCAGCTGGGCAACTGTCCTTGTTTTTCTGGATACTCAACTAGAATCACATAACTAAGTGAAAAGTGTAACCTTAGGCCAGTGTCAGCTCAACCCTGCCTTGGAGTTGTGTGTATGCACCAGCTCTGCTCTCCAGTGTGGCCTGAGCTGCCACACATTCAGCCAGCCCACTTGTCTGCACCCAGTGTTGAGAAAACGATGTAGAGAGCCAGTCTGTGCAGTTCAAACTCAACCTGGGTTTAAGAGCAGCCTGCGTCCTAAGGAATTAAAACAGACTGACAGGCTAATTCTCCGAGATGGGAACACTGACGCTGGCTAGTTGCCATGTTGGATTCACTATTGCTCTCCCACATTAGACATACACCCCCCCCCCCGCCCCAACTTAATGTGCGCACACACTTTTGGCACCGTCATGAGTACTTAGTCTTGGTGGACGCCACACATAAGGACATGTGCCAGTGCTGTGGTGTACCTCTTTCTGTCAAAACAAGTGGCCTAGACCAGTTGGCTGTTTTATAATGAGCCCATAATATGCAGTATGACAGGGTTTGGACTTTGTGCTAACATATAATTGTGTAACTGCTCATAATTCTTATTAAGTATGAGGTTTGTACTGACCACGCTCTGCTGCTGAAAAACTGTTCAGCCAAAGGTCAGCATTCAAAGAATAAAGAAGTCTGGAGAGAATGCTTTATCTTCATGTCAGACCTGAGTCACAGCGATGGGTTAAATAGTCTCGATGATTTATTTAAGACTCTGTTGATGCCAAATGGTTTGGGTTTGTCACACCGGAAAATACAAAGGCTTCCAAAAACCTCAGAATGGAGAATATGACCCTGAATTAAGATAAAATTGAAACTGGAAAATGCCACAGTGAAGAAAATTGAAGTGGACTTAGAATTCAAACATGAAACTGGGCAGGAAGGTTGTAAATGACAATTTATGATTAATGGATTTGCTCATCATAAATCATTTAAGACTTTTAAAGAAATATCCTACATTATCATACAGCAGTCTTTCAGCACCCATCACTCCTATGTTCCAGTTATGCTACCTTAATGCAGCTTAACTGATCATGCTAGAACAGCACAACCCAGCTATAACAGAATACGTGAATTAGATGTTCTGGTGCACAGCTGAGCGAGAGGAGTATTGTTGGGTCCATGAGACAAAGACAGTTGCCTAGACCAGTTGGCTGTTTTATTATGAGCCCAATTGTAATTGTAGTTTTGGCCTCTGTATACCCGCACAGTGAATTTTAAATCAACACTTTCAACTTTAATGCAAGAGGTTTAACTAAAGTAGGAACTGCTTAGGACTGCTTAGGAGAGCCATTTTTATACATAGTCTCACATTTTCAGAGGCTCAAAATAAATTGGACAATTAACTGACAGACAATTTCATGGCCATGTGAGGCCTGTTCCCTCATTATTCCATGACAAGCATATAAAAGATCTGGAGTTGATTACAAGTGTTGCACTTGTATTTGGTAGCTTTTCACTGGAACTCTCAATAGGAGGTCCAAAGATGTGTCTGTCAGAGTGAGGGAGACCATCATTAGTATGAAAAAACAAAAGTATCAGACAGATAGCAACAACTTTAGGAGTGGCCAAATCAACAATCTCATATATTCTTAAGAAGAATGAATGCACTGGACCGCTTAGCAACACCAAAAGGCCTGAAAGACCACAGAAGACAACTAACCTCTGGTCACAGCAATATTTCCATTGTTAAGAAAATCCCTTCACAACACTCTTGAGGATGTGGGTGTATCATCAAAATTTACAATCAAGAGATGCCTTCAAGAATGGAAATACAATAAGCTGCAAACCACTGGGTACACTCAAGAAAAAAACGATTAGACTTTGCCAGTTAACAGCTAAAGGAGCCTGCACCGATCTGAAGAAAAAGAAAAAAAAAATCTTTTTACAGATCAAATCAAGATTAAATGCATTTGGTGATCTCCGTGGGTTCTAGAATTCAGGCTGTCATTGACGGCTCAGTGAATTCCAGCGTGGTACCGTGATAGGATGCCACCTGTGCAACGAGTCCAGTTGTGAAATTTCCTCTCTACTAAATATTCCACAGTCAGCTGTTAGTGGTATTATAACAAAGTGGCAGTGATTGGGAAGAACAGCAACTCAGTCATGAAATCGTAGGCTAAAATGACAGAGCGGGGTCAGCAGATGCTGATGCATATAGTGCACAGAGGTCGCCAACTTTCTGCAGAGTTTTTCACTACAGACCTCCAAATTTTATGTGGCCCTCAGATTAGCTCAAGAACAGTGCATAGAGAGCTTCATGGAATGGGTTTCCATGACTGAGCAGCTGTGTCCAAGCCTTACATCACCAAGAACAACGCAAAGTGTTGGGTGCAGTGGTGTAAAATACGCCGCCACTGGACTTTAGAGCAGTGGAGACGTGTTATCTGTACTGACGAATCGCACTTCTCCATCTGATGGATGAGTCTGGATTTGGTGGTTGCCAGGAGAATAGTACCTGTCTGACTGCATTGAGCCAAGTGTAAAGTTTGGTGGAGGGGGGATTATGGTGTGGGGTTGATTTTGTGGAGCTGGGCTCGGCCCCTTAGTTCCAGTCAAAGGAACTCTTAATGCTTCAGCATACCAAGACATTTTGGACAATTTGATGCTCCCAACTTTGTGGGTACAGTTTGGGGATGGCCCCTTCCTGTTCACACCACTGCACAAAGCAGGTCCATAAAGACATGGATGAGCCAGATTGGTGTGGAAGAACTTGACTGGCCTGCACAGAGTCCTGACCTCAACCTGACAGAACACCTTTGGCATGAATTAGAGCGGAGACTGTGAGTCGGGTCTTCTCATCCAACATCAATGTCTGACCTCACAAATGTGCTTCTGGAAGAATGGTCAAAAATTCCCATAAACACTCCTAAACCTTGTGGAAAGGCTTCCCAGAAGAGTTGAAGCTGTTATAGCTGCAAAGGGTGGGCCGACGTCATATTAAACCCTGTGGATTAAGAATGGGATGCTACTCAAGTTCATATGTGTGTGAAGGCAGAGTGAATACTTTGGCAATACAGTGTAGGTTTTATAAAGGCCAGATTATGTTGGTTTGGTACTGTATGAAATGTCAGTTTTCCTGCATGGAAGAGTTGTCTTTTATATTTTATATTTAGACAAATTCCTTAAGTTATTTTATTTAAGTGTATTTTGACATTACAGACGCTGAACTAAGCCTAGCCCCAAAAAAATCGCTTTGTTAATCAGCACAACGTTTTTAGCTGTTTCATAACATCAGTTAGCTTTTCTTTTTTTTAAAAAAAAAAAACCCTGATGTATTAGGTAATGCAAAACGCCATCCGCATACCTACATTGATATTCCATGAACTTTACATAAATGATTTAAGATAAATAATTCCATTCATCATTACTGTCATTTGCATTCCTTTCAAAAACAAGGACATTTCAAAGTGACCCCAAACCTGTGAGCCGAGCTGTCAAAGATGAAAGCAAATGTAGCTGAAGCTGCAGGGCCAGAATTAATTGAAGGGTGTGCACTGTTGAAGCATTATGAAAACAGTCACCATAGTTTGTATGCTAGTTTTAACTCAAGTAAATCATTATTTATTAGACGTTTCTTTGGCGTCTTTTCTGCAGGAAAACTGTCCTACTTTTCTCCGCTTGCCGCTATTTGCCGTCGCTCCACAGAGGTCAGATGAAAGAGGATGCGTCAGCGTGAAATGGTACGGGAAGGAAAAGCAAGTCTGAAAGTGGGGGGAGCCCATGCCTAACCTTTTCCCTTTTTTCCGAATGTCTAATCCAAACTTGCGTGCGGAATCATGTCAGAGAAAATGGAATAATATCCTTCAGCTGTTTACGCAGATGCCTCTCAATGTTATTTGCTTTTGAGGTAAATAAGAGGGAAAATGTGTTTAGGAAAAGAACAGATTTTATCTTTTTTTTTTCTTTTCTTAAACTGGTTCTTTTCCCTTACGGTAGGAACATAAATGGTGCCAGGGGGATGGAACTGAAGCGTGTCCGTCATCCACCAGCATCTCCTGCATGTATGAGTAAAGCAGGACTCCGTGTAGTATCTGAAGCAGTTGTTACATGACATGGTCTTCCTGTTTGTAAATTTGAGACTATCTGTAGGCAGCTAGCTGTTTGATCTGGCTTTTTTTGGTCCTTCAGTCAGCTAATCTTTCTACATTGCATGCAAGCTTTGTTTCGTTGTACCCGGGGCAGAATGTAAACACTGCCTCTGCCCACAGTATGTAGCATGTGTGTGTGTGTGTGTGTTTACTCCTGATGGTCCTCGGGCGTGTGGGCTGCTTGTTTAGATTGGCTCCCTGTTGGGACAGTGTGAATTTATATGTTACATGTTTTTATAGTCCAATCTGTCCATCATTTCATATACTGTCTGTGTGTGTCTATGACTCTTGTGTTGCTCCATTGTAATGCAGTCATGTATTATAAGAGCATGTTTGTACTGGCACCCACGCCAGGCTCACCAGACCAGCGGAAGCTCCCAGCTCAGAGGAAGTCCAGGGCTCCTTTGTTAATGAGGCCCCCTCCCGGATTAAGCGTATCGCACCCTAAATGAAGGTCCTTTCTCCTGGGGATTATCTAAAGGCCTGGGGGGGCACCCACTCCCACTGAGGCCCTGTCACCCAAATTCAACACACTGTCACCAGGACCGCTCCCTAACCTCTTTGGTAGGATACAGGACATGAGGGGAGACATTGTGCCCCAAGAGACAAAACTAAAGTGATTAGAGTGCGTTATTAAGGGACCATAGAAAATGCATTTTGACACGGGTCCTCCAGTTGATCCAACTTGCTGTTGGACATGGCAAAAATATTCACAAGCATCAGGTTGTTGAGCGCACACAGTGGTGTGTTCAGGAATTCTAGTGCTAAGAGTAAACTGTTTAAGATCAGGTGTTTTATTTGCAAACTAGATTAAAATCACTGCATGTGTGAGACACTCTTGTCAAGGCAATGTGGACTATATAAAGATATAAAGGAGGACACACACACAGAGACACACACACACACACACACAAAAAAACCCTTTCATAATGGAGTAGCCATTGGTTTGGTGAGAATGTGACCATTTGGTTGGACAAGAACCTTAAACACTAAATCAGATGTTGTAATACTTATATGTATTTTTTCTATTGTGTTATCTGAAAGGTGCTGCATTTAGATTCAGATCTCACACAGAAAAGGATGGCTGAACATTTTGAGATTGAGGTCCTTTCTGTCTCTCTGCGTCAGCCCTGCGACAGACTGGCGACCTGTCCAGGGTTCACCCTGCCTCTCGCACCGTGAGACAGGCTCTAGCCTCCCCTGGATTGGAAAAATGGAAGAAAATGGATGGATTACATGAAATGAGACTAGACTTTAAGTTTTTCTGGGAGCCACTAGACTATAAATGCATGGCGATGGTGACAAAGATGAAGACGAAGACCAACCAACAGCCAAAAAGTCCAAATTTTTCTCTTTTAGTTTAAAGAATTGCATTCTGAAAACATTCACATTTAAAAAGCCTTCCATTTACAAACAGATGTTGAACACTCTAACATGTCTTTAAAAAATAATTTCACCACCAAGCTTCGTTACCCCAATGCTGTTAACTCAAAGAAATGTGTCCACACGGCTTCTCAGCTCAACCACCTTATTTATATTTGGTATGGCAGGCCGTAAATGGGTCTTTAAAGCTGATGATGAGTCAAACCTCTGGCTCATATTAATGAACAGTTTGGACAGCTATTCTCACTGACACGGCCAGTTCTCTGTGATTTGCAGTGCAAAGCTTCCAGGTCCAGAATACAGTGCAAATTGTTGAGGTAAAAGTGAAAACTCTAAAAATGTGTGATCTCCTTCGCTGCACATTTAACACTTTGCAAAGACATCCAAGGTTGCAGTTTCCTACAGATTGAGACTTTTATTTTGGTGTTAATGTTTCTGTACTTTTGTAACTCAAGAGGGATTTTTGAGCACATGCATGTTTGATACAACAAAGAATTCTGCTGTAATTCATCATCGTCAAATCACTGTCTGATAAAGGTTAAGCAGTGTGCACTGGCCTCACAGAGACAGACAAGCAAGCCCCTCTGTTCTTAAAGTGCTGCTGTGCAGTCATGGAGACACAGATAATGACTGCAGGGAGATAAACTGTCATCATAGAAAAACCCCTTGATATGTTAGTCCCCTCCCCCCGAGCTCTTTACCACATTAATGTCTCTCTCCTGTTTACCCCTCGCTCACTCCCCATCATTGTCTTCCCTCTTCTTTCTCTGGCACAGAGCTGTGCATCTCTTTCTCTCTGACATGCAGCCATACATATTCCCACTGGCATTAGAATACTAATGTGTCGGTGTGAATAGAGTAAAGCTGTCGGGTGGTGCTAGGATTCGACCCACCTCTCAATATGTGCGCTGTCGCCTGTGGGGAAACTAAATCTTCTTTCCCCTTGGTCCTCTCTCTCTGCCGCCTCAATCGCATTTAACTCCACTGCACAAATTTCCCCCTCCTTGTCAACTGTACTGTATTATTTCTAGAAGTTTAGAGCAGATAGAGGTGAAAGTCACAGCCAACACAACACCTCTTTCAAATTTTTTTCCCCCACCATTTCTCGGCCCATGAAAAGCCAGCACAGCCAATATTTGCAGAGCTCTAAATCTTCACCCGTTGAATGCTGCTGTTGTTGTGGAGGGCAGCTCTTGGCATAGTCACGGCAACCTACCGAGCCTGGGGGTGGGGGTGGGGGTGGGGGTGGGGGATCTGGCCCATAGAGAAAAACAGAAAAATGCCTGTATAATTAAGAATATAAAAACACACATATGCATGCCTTACACAGGCTAGATGACTCCAATGGGGATAGCGAAGCGTTAGCAGCCAATCTGACGCTCTGTTATTCCTGATGCAGGTAGATTGTGCATCTCACACTCTAACACTTCCATGCAAGTGCTGCAGAAATTCCATGTAAATATCTGTAATTACTGCAAATCACAAACCAAGCATGTATTCATACTGTCAACTTCCTTTGTCCCCACATGATGGACCTTATTCCCGGACTTTTGCTTATGCTTTCACTCACACCTCATTTCATGCTCTAAATACAGTTGGCACTCAAATCTAACCAATAAAGAGTGCAGGCTTTCCATCTACATATAATAAGCCTATAAGATCTTTATAAACCATTTTCCACCAATAACAGTTGTTTTTATGACTTGGTTTTGACAGCTGCGCAGGTACTTATTGTCAAAATGGCTAAAATGGGTTTTGTTACAGTATGCGTATTCAAAATAATACACACATGGATACTTGTACTCACCCATACACTAATGTTTTCATAAAATTATACTAACAACAAAAGCTAAGATTTAAATCTATAAATTACCGTCATGTGATTTGTAGAACGGTAATTTCTACACCCAAAGTGTTACACGGTTATCTCACTGCAGGACCATCTCCCTCTTTTCCTTCTCCTCATCTCCTTCAATCCTTCACATATGAGCAGCCATTCCTGATTAGCCACACATTCAAGAAATGTCAGAAATGTTTCATGGGCCTCGTCTAAGCCCAACTGGTGCAGGCAAATGTCCGCACAGAGCTAATGAAGGCGTGCCACAGGGCCAAGGTTTGGTTTGGACGATGAACCCGCTGCTAGCTTCTGCTATACCTTTACCAGGAATCATGTTTAGATGGAGCAAATTAAGTTCTGTCTCTGAGAAATTGTATAACAGAGCCGAAATCAGTCCATCATTAATGACCCAGCGACCTGAACTCCAGTTGCCCAACAGCCCATGCAACTGTTGACATTTGCAAAAATACTTAACTGAGCAAATATTTTCATGTCTGGGTATCGGTTCGCTGTTAAACTGCACAACTCAGGATAATAGTGGCAAAGGTGGTGGCACAGGGTGCAGCTGCTAGTGGATGGATAGGGGAAAGAGACTGGAGCACACAGTGTTATTCTCAGGTTCTCCAAGCTCAAAGTCATAGACTGTATATAAAAGATGGGCGAAAACACAGCGCAGACTTGTTAGAAGCTTCAACATTAGCATTTTGGCTAGTGCCACCTTAACTTTTTTGGAACCGGAAGTGACCAGAGGCTGGATGAGAGCTGGAGTGCAAAGTGTAGGGCTATGTTGCACAAACAAATATACCTGCAAATTACTGCTAAGCAACATGCTCCATTTAAATCACCAGCTGAAAGACAAACATTTTGGAGGGGTACTAGTACAGTGAACTACAGGACAAGCAAATACAGGAAACAGGCTGAGAAGCTCAGTTCACTGACTTGAATTAGGTGAGATGGGGATGAGCAGACAGCTATCAGCTGCAGACCTGTCAGTCAGAGTGGCTTATGCCCCTAATTTTAAGCCTTGGCAACATCTAAACTGTGAGTTAATTTTCTTGCTGAAATTTGGGCATTTTACTATGTGAGTCTGAGGGGACTGACTTACTTTCAGAGCTAGTGACAAGTGACCACTAGCAGAACTAAAGTTTTTGGCACATTCTTGTTTGTCTCAGTTTCAGCCCTGGAGGTTGCCACCTGGTTGGGAAGCAGTATTTGTCACAGACTGTTCAGACAGTAATCAGAGGATCTTCTTCATGATGCTGTAAAGTGTGGTGTGTTCAAAGCTGCCACAGTTAGTATGTAAAGATCCTCCAGAGAGAAAATTGCACCACCACTGGGAGTAAATTTTATTTTCATTTGGAAATTCTGCAACAATAAGTGCAGTAAATAACTTTTAAAACCTCCTCTGAAAACATATGCCGGGGACCGATTCAAAACAATAAACATTTATTTAAAAAGTCCACTGGTGGGAGTTCAGGTAACAGCCAAAGCATCAATATAAACCACGGTTGTATTAAATACTTTGGGTGATGTGGTTTGCTTGGACAGTGCATGCGGAAGGAAAATTCTTGTCTGGGTTTTGATTTTGTGGTCGTTACATGGCGCCCATATATCGAACCAAATATGGACCAGTGGCCAGAGATTGCGCTCGCTCTAAAAGCTGGAGCCTTTCAGCCATACTTAGATAGAAGGAGAGATTCACTGATCCCAGAAATCCCCCCGTGGCATGCAGCCTGGCCGGGTCTGATCCAGCCACTGTGGCCGCTGGATCGGGGCCCATCAGTGGCTCGCAGAACTGATCAGCACAAACTGTTCCACGCTGCTGGAGCTGTAGAGTGTGCGTGAGGGTGCCGGCTTAAAGTGCTTTCTGCAGGTTTATTGCTTACTTTGCTGATGCATGATGGGAGAATCACAGACTATTCCTTCTTGCCAGCACTCATCCAAGTCAAAATGCAGCATTAAACAGAAATATTTCTGTACTACTCACTTAAGCCTCTATGTTCCACTGTGCTAAACAAAGACGGCATGGGCCAAAGTCTCGTTCAGCGATGTTTCCAAAGACCCTCGCTCAGGTCAGCATATGAGGCCACAGTGAAGAAAGTTGTTGGCAGAGAGGATTTCTCAGAAAATATCCCCTCTGCTGGTTAGCAAGCCACAATTCCCTGCTTTGGCTAGAGAATTTTTTGCTGAGTGTGCATAAAGATGGTAGCAGATGAAAAAGGGGGAAGAAAACAGTACAGTGGGCTGCAATTCAAATGAAATGCAGATTCTGTGTATATAATTTTTTTTGTATGTGTTTGTGTGTGTGTGTGTGTGTGTGTGTGTGTCACAAATGAAAAAAAAAAAGAAAGGATGAAAAATGGAGAGAAATAAACATCACTAGGCTGGCTGGCTTCTTGTTTCATTTGGCGAAGTGAGACTCAGCACCATTACAGCCCAGTCATTATCCAGGAATCCAGAGTTAGGAAAAAGAACACCAGGCCTTTCCTTCCCATTTTTCTTCGGCTCCTCGTCGCTTTCGCTCAACTTCTCTTACCTTCGTCATTATGTACTTCTCCTTGCTCTTTTCTGTTTCTTGTAGTCTCTTTTACTTTTTAGTTTTCTCTCCCTGATTTGTCGTGTGCATTGTCGATTTTCTTGAGAGTGCTTGAACAGCCCAACATGCTGCACAGATGATCTTTGCCAGCCTGTTTGGGGTTTAAATAAACTACTGGTGGTGCAAGCTTGGATACATTTTTAAGTTCACCACTTAGTAAAGCACTAGATAATTTTGGGTTACTGTTCATGAGGCCCTCTGGAGCCAGTACTGTAATATGAAGAATAGTATAACAAAAACCTGATCTGCAGTTCTGCGGGAAAGGAAGTGTTTTGGGCTTTGGTCATGTTATTGGTATTATTCTTCAAGAAATGAGTTCCTTTCTGGTGGAAATGTGGAGCCTCAGAGTGAGCCCACATTGGTCTGTGGCCTCTGGGTTTTACCATTCAGTAAACAGAGAAGGGAAGAAGATGGTCTACGCCACACATGTAGAGGACCCTAAAAACTTCAGCGTTTGAATCAAAAACGTCTGTGCAGAAAAGCTACCAAAGCCTGGTGCCAGCTTCACCACACAGGATACAGCAGCTTAATGTGAGAAGGGAGGGGAGGCGAGGCGAGTCAGACAGGATGCATGGATGGGGTACAATGCTCAGATGCGGATGATGTGTCCCCTTGACCTACAATAAATTAAAATTTGATTAAAGATTTATTTTCATTACAAAATATAATTATGATAATAGTAATTGGTATCAGTTGACACATGTAGATGAAGCAAAATTCACAGAGACATCCATGACCTGTATTTTCCCTGATCAGTACGCTGGACCCAGGCTGTCACTGCTCACCAAGTGAAACTTATTCATAGGGGAAGACATAGTCATTATACTTTTAAGATAAAAAAACAATTGCCATAGTTTTTCCACTACATTAATCAGTGTGTGTGTGTGTGTGTGTGTGTGTGTGTGTGTGTGTGTGTGTGTGTGTGTGTGTAGCCCCAGATCATTCACATTGTTGTGTCTTGGTATCATGGATGTGACGCTGCTGTTTTTGCAGTGTGAACTATTGATGGGCGCGTAGCACATTTATTAGCCCATCACTCATTATCACCTCACCTCATATCATTCTTGCTCTGCTAAAGGAGCATTTCAAAAATCAGGTTTCTTCTTTCTATGAGAAGGTCATATGTTGCATCCTTATCACTGAGCATGGTTGTTATCCAGGATCAAGTGGAGGGTTGAAAAAAAAAGACACCTGCTGTAAGTTTAAATGGTAGCTCAAAGGAAATTAAACAAGACTGTCTTCCTTCACTGACTGCTGTTCAGATGACTACATTTATTAGAAGTGATTTTTAAGATTTAATTACATTTAACCAAGGGTGGCACGATGGTTTAGGACTGCTGCCTCACAGCAAGAACGTCCTGGGCTTGAATCCACCATCTGGCTGGGGTTGTTCTTTGTGGAGTTTGCATGTTCTCCCTGTTTCTCTGTGGGTTCTGGGTGCTCTGGTTTCCTCCCACAGTCCAAAGACATGCAGTTAGTGGGGTTAGTTTAATTGGTGATTCAAAATTGGCCACTGGTGTGGATGTGAGTGTGTCTCTCTGTGTTGGCCCTGTGACAGGGTGGATTCTGCCTTTTGCCTTGTCACAGCTGGGATAAGCTCCAGCTCCCCTGTGACCCTGAACAGGATATGCAGAAGAAAATAAATGGACTAGGGGGGATTGTCCTGGATTCACACGCCTCTGGAGGTAACGAGCTCACCTGTTTGCAGTCTTGTCTTCTCCTGCTACTATTTAAGGTGGTAGAATGCATCCAGTCTTTGCTGAATCGATGAACTGACTTCTTTTAGCGAAGCTGGCTCCATTGCTCTGCTTACCTGCCGTGAGTTACTTACCTTCTGCACAGATTGGTCAGAGAGAATGAGTCTTTAGCTAGGAGAGAGAGTCTGCGGGGAAGAGGAGAACTGTGGAAATGTCTGTCTCTTTGGAACCTGGACTTCACTATTGGAAGCCTGAACTCTTGTTACATTGTTACACGCATCCTTTGATGCATCTGTATAGATTTTAAAAATAACTATAATACCAATCAACGTATGCCTGTACTGTATGTGAATTCAAAATAAAAGCCTTATCCTTGTTCTTCTTTTCCAGTAAAGTGAAATCAACTGCAGCATCAGGAAGAGTCCACGGTGGTATTGCAGATAATGGCACAGTCTTACTGATGTTGACCTGATCCGGATTAAGTTCAGTTGCTTTCTGATACACCAGCCACCAGAAACTCTTTATTTCTTTTACTCTCTTTTTCGCAGCAAGGTTTAAGAACGTCTTGTGTTGGATGATCTTGTCCCCGTAGCTCTGGGACACTGTCCCTGTAGTTCAGTGTTATCTGCTCTCTTCTGAGTTCTAGTGGCATTTCTCCCATTTCTACCTGTAATGCTGCTGTTGGAGCTGTTTTAAATGCACCTGTGTGACGCCTTAAAGCATGATACTGGACACTGTTTAGTCTATGGGGACTTGTGCCTGCTTCTGAATTATATGCTGCATACCTGGAATCTAACACTGACCTGACTAACTCAGTGTATATGGTTTTTTTTGGAGAATTCCTGCCTGTCACTTCCAACTAAAAATCTCATCATTTTAACACTTTCTTGCACTTGTCTACTATGTTTTGAGGATGCACAGCCTGTGTGACTCTTTCATCAAACCACAACCCAAAAACACATACATTTTTTAAAAGGTTTTCTTTCAGCTCTCATCCATGTAATTTGAGCTTGATTTTGTCATCAACTATTTTCCTTATAAAAAACATTTTAGTCTTATCAACTAAATATTTAAACCCATGCATGCATGGCTTGATGGAAATAAATACTATGGGCAAATTTTATGAATTTTTCTTTTTAAATATCAGATTTTGGAGATTCTGTACTTGCGGTTTCTCTGTGCTAGTGACCATAGAAGTTAAAAGTTATTTAGATAATCCTTCACAATAAGTTCTTGGAGTCTTCTCCACACGGATGCAGAGATGACTAGAACAAGGGTAGGCAACATTTTTTTGCCTCAGATTCTGGCAGACATGACTGATTGTTAAAAGAAAAAGAAGAAAAAATAAATAAACCAAAAACTCTCAGTTTGAAAAGTGTGACTTCTTTGTGCCACTCTGGTGTACAGTTGAGGTAAATGAAGTCTAACCTTTTATGCTTTCAAAATACAATTTATTCTTTTTTTGATTTGAACTTTGTACACTTGCTGATATTTATTTAATGCTGTGAAGTTGTTTGAAAGTGGTGAGGAGAGGAGGGTGAAGGAGAGAGAGGGAGATGAAAGAGGCATGGTGTAGAGAAGGGGTGAGTGTGAAAGAATGAGTAAAAGACAGAAAGGAGAATGAAAGGGAGAAGGAAAGAGAGGGAGGAGGAACAGGGGAGGGAGAGAGACCTTCACGGCATATTCATTTCTTCTTCGTGGGTTTTTTTGTGCTACTGGTTCTCTATGTTGTATAGAAGCTGCTGCTCTTCCTCGTTCACTTTAAGCTTCAGTTTCTTCTTTGCCTCGTTCACTTGAATTTGAAGATTCTCCTTTGCTTCTTTTATTTGTTGTTTCAGAGCTTTTCCCCCTCTGTGTCTCTCAGTTTACTCTCTGCCAGGTCGGTCTTTAATGAAACTTGGATCTTCTCTTTAAGTATTTGCTGTATCGCTAATAATTCTTTCTTTACTTTGTCTATTTCCATTTTTGCTACTTTCTCCCAGAGCTTTCTATATATCAAACAAGTCCTTTACATTTTCAGATTCTTTCACTTTTCCTTTTTCTTCCTCTTCTGCATCCTCTTTTAGTTGGGCATATTCAGCCTGGATGACTTTAAAGACTGAGGCGCTCAGCAGTCCTGCTTTGAATTTTGGCTTCTGCTCAGAAGTCATCCTCACCTGGTAGGCATTTCCTCACTCACATTAGCATTTCTCAGTGTTTTTATACATTCACTTTTCTGCTGTGAGAAATGTGCCAAATCAATTGAGAAAAACTTTAATCAGAGGAAGAAATTTGTAACACGGGAAATGAAGCTGCCTTATAGATGCTGGGAGTAAAGTATTCTGTCTTTCGTTTTGCTGCTGCAAGTTGAGGTGCTGTACAGTTGTGTGTTGTCTTTCATCCATCCATTTCCTTCTGCATATCTTTTTAAGGGTTGCAGGGAGGGCTGGAACCCATCCCAGCTGCCATAAGGCGAGAGGCAGGTTACACCCTGGTCGAGTCACCAGCCTGTCACAGGGCTAACACACAGAGACAGACAACCATTCACACTAACACCTGTGGGCAATTTAGTCCTTGGACCATGGGAGAAAACCAGAATGCTCCCAGGAAACCCATGCAAACACTGGGAAAAAGGTGCCGGCTTAGGTGGACTTGAGCCCAGGAGCTTCTTGCTGTGAGGCAACAGTGCTAACCACCGCACGAGCCATTTGTTTCATTATTTTTCTTAAAGAAAACATGTCCTTATATCCTTGAGCCACCCACAAAGACGTAAAAATAATGCTAGTGAGGCTCAGGACCCAATCTAGCCTGCTCTTTGGGTGGGCAGCTGGAAGTAACTGGTGGGCTACTTGAATAAGGACAAAACCACAGGTTAGAGCAACTAACTAACTAGCGACCTGAAGGTTGCTGGTTTGAGACTCTGGCATCTCCTCTGTCCGAGATACTTGTAAACATTCCCTAACAGCAATAAGGATGATAAACACCTGACACTAAAAGTTTCGGTCCCTGTGTAGCAGCTGTAGGATGGTTTCTACAGGCTGAAGAACAGCAGTCGCTGCAGGAATCAGCGTCACTGCTGGGGTCCTCCTAAGGAAAGTTGGACAGTTTTGGCATTTCATTTTCTGCATCCTGGTGAACTTTTTCACCAAATGTAGTTTAACATCTCAGATGTGTTTCAGCAGTATTTCTGCTCGTATTAAAAACTTTCTGTACTTTTATGTCACACAGCTCTTTCTTCTGGCTTCTCCATCACTCCATCACACTGTGTGTGTGTGTGTGTGTGTGTGTGTGTGTGTGTGTGTGTGCGTGTGTGTGTGTGTGTGTGTGTGTGTGTGCTGCTCCTCAGATTATCTCATCTCCTGATAGAAAGCTGCTTCACTCCCTCCCATAAGACCCCTCTGAATTTTCCCCTGGTTCTTTAAGGCAGCTGGTTCAAGACAGGGTGAGATGAATTCTTGGCCTGCGATGGTGACTTTCCATCACACTGATGTGTGTACCTCCAGACAGAACTAGCCTTCAGTTCCAGTATTTATACTTGTAGGCCTTGAATTTGTAGAAAATTGAAGTTGACCAAAATCCACAGTTTAAACACCTTAAATCTGAAATTTAGGTTCCCTCTTTTTGTTATTAACACTGTCACCAGATGATGGCAAGCATAAGCTGGTTCCAGTAGCACTCAGCTAGAAGCTACGTGTGGCTGTGCACTAAAGGGGCAGTGTTACAAGTCAGATAAAAATGATACTTTTACTCACACAGTGAGTGCAAAAAAACATAGCCTTAAATTTTTTTTAATGTGCTGTAACTGTACTTCAATTGCAAGCAAATCACTTTCAGGGATCTCACACACTGTGCTAACAGTAGATGCAAGACGTGTAAGGAATTTTCTTGCACTGCACAGTCGGCTTGTTTTTCATCTCTCTACAGTTTGACGGACTTCCTTTACAGTTGATTTGTTTCTAGTTAGCCCAGAGTGTGGCTTTATGCAAAGATAACGTGGTTGGAAGTGGGAAAAATAAACTTTTCCAGAAAAATTGGGCAACAATACACTCTATGGTGACCCTTAGAATCATTTGCGATTAATCATAAAGTTGTTCTGTGTTATTATACAGATAATGCTTTATTTACATCAATAGAGCAGTAACACTGAGTCTGATAGTCCAAACAACATTATCTATAGGACATCAGAAGCTGCTAAGATAGAGACACATCATATCAATCATAGGAATGGGACTCAGAAAAGCTTCTCTGTTGTAAGGGGAACCTGGCTGGTGGTCCTAAAAAGTCTAGAAATCTGTGGTGTCTGTGGTGTTGCTGAAAACGAGAACTGTTTTTCATCCAAGTCACTGCTGCACCGAAACGTACAAAAACACATCAGTCTAATAGCCGGTTGCCAAATTACTACTAAATATCCTTTGATGTTGCAGGACACAGGCTCCTAACATCCTGCCAGGAGTGTTGGTGTCATTATACAGAGGGAGGGTGGCATCAGTGTCAGCCTTTTCACACCACCCACTTTGCAGTGTGGGCAGATTTAGCATGGTGCATTCTTGCTTTTCAAAGAGTCTGAAGGGCCAGAGGAAAAGACAGAAAGAGACCCTGTTCATGACTGTATGAGGTGGAGACACTGGGCACCATGCCCGCACTCTCTCCTCCCGTCCTCCCATACTGACGAGGGCAAGAGCTTGAGGCTGAAGCTTTTGTCAGTCATATTAATGAGTGGCAGACCGGACCGAGCGATGTTTCACGTGTCAGGGTTTTTGGGGGACGCGGTTACAGTTGGAGTGGGCGTGACTCTCATGGGGTGGGGTGACAGGGCCTGTCAGTCAGATGGGCTGACAGACAAGCGGGCTGTGGGAACGGGTGTCAGAGGCCATCCGGGGCCTTCATGGGCTAACATGGGGGCCTTTTATGGGTTTATCAAATTGTTGGCCCCCCACCATCACCCCATGCAAAGGAAATGCTCTGCCCGATGAATGGAGAGATCATGTCATTCAGAAGGATGGGGCTTGGGACGAGAGACAGGGTGGAGGTGAGCAAAGAGAGATTGTAATTTGGGGTGTGCATTTGAATAGGAGGATAAAGCTCATCTCATCTTATAACAACTTAAGAAATATTTCAATATATTCTCTTTGAGAGCTAGATGAGTTGGCTAGTACCACTCAGATGTCTGTATCAAAAATATAAAGTTACAGCCAGAAGAAGACTGGAAAGCTATGGTTTGCAATAAACATGAACAAAAACAGTAAAGTCCTGTGTAATTTGTTTTGGCGGAGTTTGGAGCACCACTGCAAAAACAACTGAAATGCGACGAGGTAAATAAATGTGCTGCAAAGTTCAAATCTTCCTTTTTCCTAAAGCCATTAAATCCCCTTTGTGCTGCCGTCGGATACTGATCTTGAGGTTAACTGTGTAAGTTAAACCCATTTCCTTTCAAACAGCCTCTTAGTCATTTCTCTCCCTCTACCCAGCAGCTAAACCCGGTATTGGTAAACAGATCATGTAGCATTGCAGCAGTGAAGAGCGCAGACAGATCAGCTGTTAGGTAAAGGAGGAGGCGGCAAAAGTTAGAGAGAGGAGGATTTTTGACGAGACAAAATGAGAGAATGCGTTTTTTTTTTAAGTTTTAAAAAAACTACAAAAAAAGATTTATTTATTTAAGAGGAAGAAATTATATCATAGTGGACCATATCTTAATCTGCATCTGCCTTTATGGCTCATCCCCTCAAAGATCTATACACTGTAAATCCACTATGAATATAAACCTTTCCTTTTTATCTGCCTTCCATGTAGGAGATGCACAAAACATATCTCACCCTGAGACATATATGTGAAAGAATAACGCAAAACATCCCTGTGAAGAAGAACATCAATCTCTTTTTCAAAGCTTATGCAGCTGAAAATACTTATATGAAGTTGACCCGTGGCCTCTGTACAGAGTTTTAGGGCAGTGAGTGGTTCTGTGTGTGTGTTCTGTGGTTGGTTTAGTCCACGCTGGGCTGTCTGTATTTAAGAGCCAGGGCCCTTACTCTGCGTCTGGTTGTCTGGGCTCGGCTTATTTACGACCCGAGCCGGGCCCAGTCCAACAACCAGAGACAGAGACAAGAGGAGGGATCGAGCTCTGCATCACCCCCGTGCATTCCTACGCACACAAGATCTGAATGACACACATTCGTGTGGCGTAAAACAGCTCAGACACACTACAGATAAGGAGCTGGAAATATCACCCATTATCTCACATCAGAAACTTTGAGCGCTAGGTTGTAGAGTGAGCTTATTCCCCTCCCTACTGTGTGTCTTCTCACTCATTTTTACAACCTAATGGAAAAGAGGTGAGGAAGTAGGGCTTTGTCATTTCTACAGTTAGCTTTGAATAATTAGACAAAAGCTATATGAGTGGATTTGTGCTTCAGACAAACAGTTAAACAGGTTGATATATGTTTCGGCAGGTCCGGCCGCACTGAGGATCGACTCTGTGCTCTCTGGTTGGGGTGAAACTTTGTTAACAGTTCGAACAGCATGATGCTCCATACAGCTGCCCATTGTAGTGAACTTTTTGAAATGTTCAGATAGAGAGCATTACATTATGAGTGTAGACTCACTGTAGGTGCTGCTGTTAGATTTTCTCAGTTGGTCTGAACCCTCAAGCCAAAATGTCATCACCTTGTTTCCTCACGTACCTTTCAAATCCTAGAAGAGAAAAAAAAAAAATCACACAAAGACCTTTTCTGCTCTTCTGTGTTCTTTAATTCTTCCCTTACTAATGTCTTTCCCCTTGTATTTAAAGGCCAAGCACTGAACTGCGTCACTTCTTAGTCATCTGAGTGTCAGGGACCAAAGACGGTCAGACAGATTCAGGCGTACCAAAACATCTCAGCAGCAAAACTGGGCTGCTGCTACTGACGCTCTGTGGCGGGCATGTAAAAGAGAGGAGATGGGTTAGAGAGTGCTTTACTGCACCTCTCCTTTTCAATTTCGCTCTTCCTTTTTTGTGGTTAAATGCTGTGGAAAATTGGACAGTCTAGCAAAGCAGAGGTGGATGTTTTCTCCGAAGCAGAGTGCGGATGGAACACATTCCAGGGCAAAGCTGTGTAAATCCCTCCATTGATTTGGTGCGAAAACCTCCTGACCTCTGGAATACATTAGCAGATTAGGCATGGAGGCCCTGTGCACACAGCTCTCTTAGCTCAGCCACCAGCCTATTCAGACTGCACCCTAGCATTAGTCTGCCCATAGCACCCCAAAAAATCCAGAGTCTGGATAGCACTGGCAGATGGGCCCACACCCGCTCTTACGCTCTTCAAAAGCCCAATTACAACATTGTGTACTTCATGCATTCACTCAATTTTATGCACATGCGATTTGCTTCATATATTGCTTGGAGTGGTCCAGAATGGAAGCTTTCTTTTGCAACTTTAATCTTTGTGCAGTCTGACAAAGACAAAAAGGAGACTCAGAGAAAGCCGTTGAAAGCCAGGTCAGCGCAACCTCAAGTGTCTGTAACTGGTTTCATTTACAAACGGACTGCTGCTGCTTTACATCGTGCTGCCTGGAAGCCAGGTCAGCACAGCCCCAACTGTCTAGTTTGATAAAAAAAACAAAATTGCCTTTCTAAAACAGATGACAGTGACTCATACTGTGAATCTGGTAAGAAATCTTGCTTTGTTTTAAAAAAAAAAAAAAAAAAAGCTGTAAGCTGTAACTCCTTCATCTTTGCTGCATCAACTTTTGATTCCTGCAGTTTGCATCATGTGTTTGCATCTGGGATTTAAGGCATTCTTCTTATCTTTGTATTAATCTAAACTAAGAGAGGGGATCCTGAGCAGTAGGCGAACTGCACGTCGTGTTTTGTTTGTTTTGTGCTTGTTTACTGGATGAACAGAATATTGGCATTACTGAGTGATACCAGACCCTCAGCCTGAATCTGGATGCCAGCTTTTCCATAGAATTTCAACCTTTGGACATGTGCTTTTCATAACATTGTAGCCTCATATAAAAGCTAACAGAGTGTTAATGGATTGAGCAAGTGGCCATTGACCTGGTATTGTGCATATGTGTGTTTGGATGCGAGCGTCTTGTTTGGGGTGAGGGGTGGCTGCTCTGGGTCAAGGGAGCAGGCATCATGGTCACAGGCTACAAGTCCCACCAGGACCCCTGCACCCCCCTCAGAGGGGACACATGGCCAATCCCCTCCCAGCTCCCCACATCACAGGCAGAGAGTTTACCCGCCAGCCGAGCAGCCTGACACCCAGATGGCGGCCGCTCACTCGCCGTCCGTCTTCTCGCATGGGGCCGAAGAAATTAAATCACCTCATTTGTCATCAGCGTGCTCTCTGTTTGTCTCCAGTGATAACGCAGCACAAACCTATTCCGCTCCACTGCGCTCTCTGACTCTAGCCCACATGAGAGCAATGGAAAAAAGCTGGAAAATTAAGAGTGCATATCTGATGTTCCACATAACAATAACAGTAACCACAAAGCCAAACATCCCCTCTGTTCAGTATCATTGTGGGCAGCTAATTGTCACTACCAACCACAGGAAAAATGTTGCAGATGGGAGACTTTGCTTGTATGCATCTCGGTGCTGCTGCAGTCGAGTAAACAAGTTCCCATTGTAGACTCTGATAGTAAGTACACAAGACTTCCAATGAAATGCAAATGCCACCACCACAACTGGAAGGAAGTTTGTTTCCCACTAAACATCCTTCCAGAAAAAATGTTGTAATTTACAAAAGACATAACAGTAACAAATCATGGAGTCTCCAGTTTTTGTGAAAACGTGTTTCAACTGAGGCGAAATAACATAGCTCGCATGAAGATAACTAGATTAGCCTCAGCTAAAAAGTTGAAAAATTGGAGTCAGAAATGTCACAGTGCAACGCTTTATTTGTGAATCTTGATGTTTTTTCAGTAATAACTGGCGGTCATTGCATCACATTGACCAGATTAGGATGAAAAACTGGGGGCCAGGAAGCTCAGAGAGGCAAATGACAGAAACAGAGGTGATTTTTTATTTATTTATTTTTTGCTGCCTCAGGGCTTCTGTGGAGGAAAAATGCAGGTTAAAAAAAAAAAAAGCTTTTTTTTTTTTCCTCATTTACCTCTCTGGGCCTCTGTACCTAGTAAATATTTGGTCAGTTCCTCATATTTTGTGGAAACTTCCCAGTAAAGTGATCTAAAGGTTAAGGACGCCTTTTCTTCACTAACTGTTTGCACTCCTGGGGCATTTGGTTGAGAAGTTACCCTGTTTGTCATTCCGCGTGTCGGTGCATTTTCTCATTTTCCCTGAAAGTCTTTTCCCACCCTCCAGCTCTCTGTACCCTGGTTAATGTTTACACCATGACTGATTTGACTCCTATTGCTAATGCTAGATAAACAACAACTGATCAGTACCATTAGCACATCAATCCTCAGAGGTGACTCCTCTTTGCAAAAGAACAATATGGCTCCTCAGCTTGATTTATGCCTAGACTTCAACTGAGCCAGGGTCATATTCCCTTTTTGCTCTCCTCTGTTTTCCCCCAGCTTACCCTCCCTCCTATTTTCAGTTTACCCCTGTTTCTCTGCTTATTGGTATTCTTCCTGTTCCTCCTATGCCCCCCACCCCCCATCTTTTTCTCCACCCCTGCCTCACAGGGGAGGAAAACACTCCATAGAGTTGTACAAAACCTCAAACCGAGTCCTGTATTTGACAAGCGGTGTGAAACTGAAAACTACCCACCTCTGTCTTTTTTTCTTTGCCTTGGAGTCAGAGGATACCAGCTTACTATTCCTCAAACCCATCAGCCCCCTCTGACGGAACTGGACTGAGTCTAAGCGTCATTGTTGTCTTTTGGAATAAAGACAACCATTCAGAAAAATATTAATTATGGGCTTTTACGCTGCAGGACGTCACAGCAGGACTTGGTAATGTGCACGAAAATATTAAAAAGGCTTGTGAACAGATACGGCAGATAATGGGTTTATACACATCACAGTTTCTCCTTTCTGTGCTATACCTCACCGACCCCACCTCCCCTCTGTTAGGGATCATGGGTAATGTGTAGCATGGCCAGTTGTTTGTTGTCACTGTGAATTATGGTGACATGCTGAAGGAGTGAAAACTCATGCTGGGCAGCACTTGCAAGGAACAGTGAGGGTGTGTTTGTGTGGGGGGTTGGGCTGGGGAGGGGGCTTTTATCCTGCCATTTATACCCAAGGTTAACTGTGCAGCCCTGGGACAGAGGGGAGGAGCATTCAGTGAGAACATCACTGTTCTCAGGGATCGGTTCACAAGGTGTGTCTTGCTGGATCCCACTGTTACAGTAATTACAAGCTGAGATTTTCCCGCACTTCTGCACTGCAGTGGCTTTAATTACCACAAACACTGATTCCACTGGATGATGAATTATTTCCAGGCTGACGAGTCGTATTGTCTCATTACAAGAATTTATTTTACAGTTTATTCAGTTTATACAACAGCACACATGCAGGTTGCGTTCATGTGTGCTACATACAGATGGTAATGTTAACTAGATAGTGACTATTTTATATTTAATTGTTTCCAAACTTGAATTTTCCACTTTCAAAAAATACATACAGTCATGATAAACAGAAATACACCCTCTTAAAATTCTTAGGTTTTTGTCTATCAAGACATAATAAAATAAAAACCTTGGCAGGTCTAAAAATAAGGTAAATACAACCTCAGATGAACAAAACAGAACATATTACACTGTGTCATTATTTATTTCACAAAAACTAAAACCATGCAGAAGTAGTGTGTGAAATACTAAGCGCAACCTTACTGCTTCCATATGAATTTGGAGGTAAAGTAGCACCCACATGCTGCTAATCAAGTGCACTTGATTGATAGATCATCAGCAAGCGTGAGCACCGCTATAAAAGCAGACATTTTGGCAGTTTTGATGGTCTGGAGCATTCAGGTGTTAATTAAAGACAATTGGTGCTGCCCATCAATCTGTGAAGGGTTATAAGGACATATCCAAACAATAAGAAGCCCATCATTCTACAGTGAAAGTGGAAAACATTCAAAACAGTTGCCAGTCTTCCCAGAAGTTGATATCCCAGCAAATTCACCCCAAGGTCAGAATATGCCACACTCAGAAATGACAAAAAAAAAACACCCAAGCACTACATGGCAGCACGGGTTAACAAAGTTACACCTGATCAGCTCATCTGCTCAACAGATAAGCGCAAAGTGGAGGTGTTTGGCCATAATGCACAGCGCCACGTTTAGCAAAAAACAAACATAACATTATCAGCACAAACCGCTCATACCAACTGTCAGCAATGTGGTGCAGGGAAGTGGCCAGAGGATAAGGACGCCTTGCACTCATTGAGTCGACCATGAACTCCTCTGTACACCAAAGTATTCCAGGGTCAAATGTGAGGCCATCTGTCTGACAGCTAAAGTGTGGCTGGACAGGACAATGATTTCAACCACAGCAGCAAATCTAGAAGAGAACGAATGAAAACAAAAAAAATCAAGGTGCTGCAATGGCCCAAAGTCCAGACCTCAATCTGACTGAAATGATGGAACCTTAAGAAACCTTAAGAAACCTGTGCAGATGTCGTCAAACCTCAATGAACTGAAGCAGCTTTGTAAGGAAGAGTGGGCCAAAACTCTTCGAAAATGATGAGACACTGAGAAAGTCACACAGAAAACCATTACTTCAAGTTATTGCCATCAAAGGTGCTTCTACAAGCTACTGAATCTTGCAGTGCACTTAGTTTTTCACGCACTGCTTCATCATTTTGGCTTAGTTTTTGTTTAAATGATGAACATGGAACATGTCCACATCTCTTGTTTTGTTCTTAATCTCAGGTTGAAATTTTTTTTAATTTCTTTACTTCAAGGTTTGCAATCAGTAACTAACGGCACTATCAGATCGCAGTTTGATTAATGAGTAGTTCAATAACGACTTTTGGGTTGCTTTCATGTCTTTCATTTCATCTATAAACTTTTTCTTTTTTAAAGTAGCTCATTAAAGATGCATTCAACCAATTATTTTCTTGTCTGGAAAACATCAGCCAAGTATTTCGCAACCTAACTGCAAACCTGATGAATTATTAGAGCGTAAGAAACCAACAGCTGTTTATTAATGACTTACACAGATTTATAATTGCAGAACTAATGGCTGAAAAGCATCGCAGGCTCCAAAATAAACAGTCAACAGAGTCTGCAGTTCTAAACTGTAACTTCTAACTAATTTATTGCTTCAGTTATAATTTTGAACTGCAGTTGTAACTAAATAATTATTCAAGTATCAGTTAAAGGACAGTTTTTTGTTTTTTTAAAGGAATCCCAAAAATTATTCATTTGTAAGGTGAAGTAAAGTAAACCCTTCAATGAAAACATGGCGTTACATCGCAGCCCACAGATGGATTCTGGTGCTTCTTTTTCTAACCATGCTCTGCTTTTCACCACTAACACATTTACAGTTCCATCAGTCTTTGCAAAAATGCTTCTCTGCTGGAACAGCTCTCCGTGTTGGCCCGGTCCCATTTTTCCACAGTGATTTGATCGTGATTGATGGATTACACACTATTAGGGCACCCAAACTGCGAAGCACTTAAGAGGAATGAGAATGAATGAAGTGTATGATGGGCGCCTGCACATTAAAGCGTACGTCTGTTTACATGAAGAAATTATTCTAAAGACTTTTCCTGGCAAGTGGGGAATGATCTTTTTATATAAATGAAGTAGTCAAAAGCTCTTTTGTCTTGAGGTGTGCTCACTTGTGCAGAGGAGCCTGTCCAGGTGCCTTCATAATTGCATGGTTATTTTATAAACCTAGTAGGAGTTTTTAATTTGCCCTTCTTTGCCGAGCCCAGGGTTTCTATTCCATTGCTGTGGGCAAGAAAACTGAAGAAAAAGAAACTTGTACATGCTGAGAGACGTTTTTCAGGGGATGCCATTGCTCAACAGCATGATTAGAACTTGCAAGTGCAGAACAACGTGGTGGACGACAATATAAATCTGTCAGTCTGTGCACCAGACGCGGGCATGCTGCAACTTGAAGCCTTAAGTCTTGCTCACAATCTTTCCTCCATTAGTAAGTGCAGGAAACCATAAAACAGTAGAGAAAAAAATGCATGCAGGAAGGAACACAGAACAAAAAAATAAAACTGAAAAAGTTACTTAATGCAAACATTGTGTTGCCATGCATGCACAAGAGTTATTTTTCAGGATGTAGGTTGAAGAGATGCTTAATAAGACATATATCTCTGTCACTCTCCCTCTCTCTCCATATAGTTGATGTAGTGCAGAAGCAACTTGAGGAGGGGGTCAAAGGTCAGGGTCCTGGTGAGGAGGTTACGCCTCAGGAGCGCACTCAGCTCAAATTAGGTCTCAGATTGGCATTCACGGTCAAAATAGTTAACCTCAGCTCACCTCACCATCCCTTAAGAAAACATATGCTTTTCCTCAGCGCCTTAGTTTCATTTTAACAAACTCTTTCACCCACACAAAGGTAAACATGCTTCACTGTGAAGCACCACTCACACATGTCTAAACATCTCCTTGGTAAACTGTCACTCCCAGACGCCCATATTAGCACACAGGTTAGACCCAGGCTGTATTTTCAGAATATTTTGCAGCTCTACTGTGGCTACAATAACTAAGAAAAGTGACCAGATGAAATATGTTGGAGCAATAGTATTTACTGCTCCCCTCACTCACAATATCTTGCACCCCTGCCGCTGGACAGAGCAGTAAGAAGAGATGCGGAGAAACAATAAACATGGTTAAATGTGGGATGGGGGGAATGGAAAACAGCACCAAGCCAAGGTCAAGTCTACAACTACTGCTGCAGGAATGATTTAGGTGCTATGGCCAGGGGGCTAGACCAATAGCAGCTCAGCAGAGTGAATTAGGGTGGGATGGCAGAGGTGTTGAGAGCCTTGGTGGTAATGACTTGCTGATGACATCAGGACATAGCGCAGAATCTTTTCTCTGCACGGGGGTTAAAGGTCAGACAACCCATTCAAGGAGCCTGTGATTTATTCCCGGGGCCTCCTTTAATATATAAACACAATGAAAGCTGGGTCTTTGCTGGGAATGCATGCCTGTCTGTGAGGTATAGTCCGGAGAGCCAGTAAATACTTTTTGTTTGTTTCTTCAGCTCTCTTTAGTGCCTACTTTATCACCATCTGTAACAATGAACGTTTGCTAAAAATCAAGCAGACAGACTGTGTTCATCTTTGAATGGTGTAAAGACTCACAGACCTGCTTTCAAAATGCAGTGAAAGTCTTTCAGAAACCTTAAAGGAGAGTCCTTGAGGACATCCTCAAAGATAGAATCAGTTCACTTCATAGCAGGGGATAATGCTGCTGGTGAGAGCAGTAGATTGTAGGCACTACAAAGCACACATCCTGTGAGTTGTCAGTCAAAGCAGCTGCTAGTTCAGGGGAACAGTTTGGCCCTGATGCACACTCTTAATATTTAACCTGACTTCCTGCAGTAGACCTGCAGGAATGACTGCAGTCAGCGAAAACTCCTAACTCCCTCCCGGAATAAAGAAGCAGCAGTAGGTTCAAAATTACATCAATTTTATACATTTAAGTAAATTACACTGAGCATTTAAATCATTTTTCGTTCCATAGAAGACATTTAAACACCGTATTTCAGTAGCAAGAGACACTTTTTTTTTTTAAACTTTAGACTCTAATTAGTTGAAAACTGCTCATGTTAACTTTCTATGGCACGTTAGGGGAAAGAATAATAGCTCTCTAATGCCTGTGTGTTCAATGAGGACCTGCAGTCATCAGACAGTTAAGCTTGAAATGAAGACTGCAAAGAGTAAACACCTAGCCCATGTCTGTCCAGGGGTAACAAAAGCAGTCTAACAGCCCCTCAAAAGCTCATTAACTAAAATTTGCTATTTGGTGTAAAAACTTTTTTCTTTTTTTTTTCTTTTTGCCAGAAGCCACATGTCGAAATAAAAACTGCTCAGAGCCAAGAAACAGTCCAGCATACAGCTCCAGATAAAATGGCAAATTAGCATTTTTCCACAACATTTTTAGTTAATGAGCTTTAGAGAGGCTGGAAGCAGATTTCAGACAGAGCCTCACAAGCTGTTTACCCCCACTTCCAGTCTTTATGCTAAGCTAAGCTAATCAGCTGCAGGGTTTGCACTTCACACAAATAAAGAGTGCCATCAATCCATAAACCTCTCTAGCAGAAAGCATGCACGTGTATTCCCTAAAATGGCACACATTTGCTTTCATGCAAGACTACAGGCATTTAAAGAAGATCCCATTCCCAAGTTTGTCGTTTGTCACAGCTTATGAGAGCTATATAGTTTTAGCATTCAAATATTGTCAAATTGTCACTTGTGTGTTTGTTGTCCAACAAAGGTTACATCATTTCATCATTACTGTAACTTAAGACATTTTGTTTCAAATACACAAGCATGTCACTATTTTTTTAAATTGCTTTAAAACTTAAATAGTGACATGAGGACTAACTTAGTGCTCTTTGTGCCCAGGATCTTTGCCACTTAGGAACCTTCATTTGTGACTCAGTGATTTAATCCATCCGGGGCTCTGGTCTGCAATATGTGTAGGTGAGGAGCAGCTGCAGTTAAGTCAGGATTGGCAGCTTGAGGTCAGAAACAAACCTGATTTCAACACCGTCAGCACAGACTGGAGTCCTGACTTGCAAAGTATGAGTCATGCAGGATGACTTAAGTGACCTGTTCTCTGAACCAAATGAGCTGTGTAATGTGTTTGTACATATATGTGTGTGTGTGTGTGTGTGTGTGAGCCTAATGTGGTTTGTGAGTACGACACAGACGGGGAGTAAAAAAAGAGTGAGAGAAACGCTTATCGCTTAAAGAGACAGGAGAAAGCACTATTCATTCTTCATTTTATATAGCGGTATAAAGTTGCTCAGTTCCACTCAGCTTTTCTGTGTGTTTCTCCCTGGAAAAAGTCATGTGTTATTTTTATTAGGCATAATGGTGCCAGTCAGGTGGGAGGCAAAGCAGGCGTTTTGATCAGAAGTAAAACTGCATTAAGCACACGCGGGCACATGTTTCAGCTCGGTGTGCTGCTGTTTGCTGTTTCCCATTGTTGCTCGAGGGATTCTGAATGATCAAACACCCTGTCTTAGCTGGAAACATCACCTTTCACCGTCTGCTTATGTTCCCCTTTTAGCTTAGCTCCACTGCAAGTTTAATCTGCAGGCATCCCAGCTATTTCAAACACTCTGGAGCACTAAGATGGAAACATGTGAGGAATCTGGATGATTGACCCTCCACTCCCCCTTTATCCACTCCCTCGATCACTGCATTCTGTTACCTGCTGAGGAGGCGGAGAGGACAGTGGAGGCCTGGGTGTCTTGATGAGGTTATTACAGCGTGTCAGTGACAGAGAGGAGGAGGAACCTGCTGTGATCCCTCCTGAGGTAAAAGCAGAGAGTCTCTGATAGTGTGAGATGGCCCAAGAGACGGTGTGAGAGTTCAGCAGTAAGCTTTGGCCTTCTGGGTGGAGAAAATACCATATGATTTTTTTTTTAAAAAGATGCCATTTTCAAGCACACGCTTAGTACTGATTTCTGCTCATCTGTCTCCAATGCCCCCCTAAACTTTTCTTTCACACTTTCTGTCAGGGTCCTTTTACATCACCACATGGCTGCAGAGGAGCTACATGGTCCAAATTAGACCCCCGAGGCATGCTTTTACTTCTTACTCCTCTCTCCAGTCTCCCCATCCCCCAGCACTCACAGCTCCACGCATTTGTTTCATATTTTGCTCAGGATATGACTCACTCACTCACCCGTCTGATGTTTGATGTTTTAATTATGCAGTGTCAGTGATACATTGGGAGAAAAATGATGGGTCTTTCGCCCTAAGATTTGGCATAGTGAAGTTACAATACCATATCGCTGCCCTTTGTGATTAACTGCAGCACCATCAAGGAGGAAGAAAGCATGATGTTCTAAAGGAGAACAAGTCTGTTTTGTTTTCTCAATAGCAAATATCTCTGTTGAGCTTCTATAGCATTTAAAGGGACACAAGGAGGGGTTTGGTGCTCTGGCTCTGTTCAGTGTGAGAGAGTGGATTGTCTATGTGCCACTGCAGTAAAAAACACTGTATAATGGATGATTGACTCCAACAGAGGCGTGCACCACAATCAAGGCTGCTATCACTAATACAACGCTGGTAGGATTTGTTGTGCTGACTGCGGTTGCCTAAAATAGACTTTTGTGAGATGTGATATTTCATGAATTGTTAAAAGAAAAAATTATAGAAACAAGATGCAGCTAAAAAACAAGACACAGCCTACAGCAATGCTAGCCCCTGCCTACAGCCTACAGCTGCATCTATGCAGACTCTGTATAGATGTATAGAATCTAAGCACACCCCAGGATTCAGTAGCTTGTAGAAGCACTTTTAGCAGCAGTAACCTGAAGTAATCATTTTCTATGTGACATTATCAGTCTCTGGAGGAATTTTGGCCCACTCTTTTTTATAGCATTGCTTCAGTTTGTTCATTGAGGCTTAGGGGCTTTCATTTATGCGCAGCTCTTTTGAGGTCTTGGAACAAAATTGCAGTCAATTTGAAGTATTTTGCCTGGGCCAGTACAACACCTTGGTTCCTTTCTACTTCAGTCACTCTGTTGTAAATTTGCTGCTGTGCTTGGGATCATTGTCCTGCTGCATGACCCAGTTTGATCCAAGCTTTAGCTGTCAGACAGGTGGCCTCACATTTGACTCTAGAGTACTTCGGGTTACAGAGGAGTTTATGGTCGACTCAATGATTGCAAGGTGCTCAGGTCCTGTGGCTCCAAAACAAGCCCAAATCATCACCCTTCCATCACTGGTTGGTATGAGGCGTTTGTGGTGATATCTGCCAAACATGGAGCTGTGCAGTATGGCAAAACATCTCCACTTAATGATGTTTTGTTTGGACACAGCTTTGCAAACCTAAGTAGTGCTGCCAGAAACCCTTCCAAACAAGCCACACTTTTTCTAATTGTACTGTTGTGAACTTCAGCATTTAATGTGCTAACTGAGACCTGTAGAGTCTGAGCTGTAGTTCTTGGGTTCTTTGCATTTTTTTTTTTTTTTTAGCATTGCACAATCTGACCTTGGGATGAATTTGCTGGGATGACCACAAAACTCCCTTTTAACAGGAACCATGACTAGATGTGGCTGAGGCGAGGGAGACAGGACAAAAGACATGCTCAGGAAGAGAATCAAAGATTAATAATAACTAATGATTGAATGCAGAATGGTGTATAAACAGAGTGAAAAGAGGTGAAAGAAAAAGAAACACTCAGTGCAACACTCAGAGGGTGTTTGTCTCCCAAACCCAAATTGGGAGCTTGTTCCACAGAAGAGGGGCCTGAAAGCTGAAGGCTTTCTCTCCCGTTCTACTCTTAAGTATCCTAGGAACCACAAGTAAGCCAGAAGTCTGAGAGCGAAGTGTTCTATTGGGGTGATATGAGTACTATGAGGTTACATTCAAGATCTTGAATGTAAGAAGGAGGATTTTAAACATGATTCTGGATTTGACAATGAAGAGAAGCCAATATGGGAGAAATGTGCTCTCTTTCTAGTCCCTGTCAGTACTCTAGCTGCAGCATTTTGAATCAGCTGGAGGGTTTTCAGGGAGCTTTTAGGACAGCCTGATAATAATGCATTAGGTCACAAATGAATCTGGATCACAAATTCAACACTGGATTTCATCATCTGGGTACCATGAATGTCTTTTCTAGCAGCCTATCAAATAGCTGAATAACTGGCATCTTAAAGCCCTTATAGGAAAAAAAAAGGGGAAATTTTTAATGTATTTTTAAAAAAATGCCCAATACTGTGATTTACACTCAAAAGCAGCCAATTTCACATTTGTCTCATGTACCATCCAACTATAGCTAAGCTACAATCAGCAGTTAAGCTAACAGGCAGAGCATGCAAACTCCATGCAGGAAGGTCCCAGCCAAGCACCGGGTTTAAACCCACAGCATTGCCACAGCAACAAGAGCTTTTCTGTCATTAACACATCACTGAGCAGGCATTCCAATTAGCTAGCCTCCTTATGAGTTCTATCAGCAGTGACAAGACATCAATATGTTCATCTAACATGTTGATTACTAGCTACCAGCTTGTCACTTTCTTCCCTCTATCCAAACACCATGGCTCCATGCACAGGAGGGATTAAGCAAGAAGAAGGAAAAAAACAAGACTAAAGAAAAGATTGGAGATGAAGAGGGACAATGACAGGTTGACGGATACCACAACACAAGGGCACTGAGTCCAGTCCTCAGCCAGAGCCCCATGAGAATCTGCTTGATGAGGTTTCTTTCAAATGTGAGATGCCTGAGCAGTGGAAAATAAATTGGGTGATTGTAAATAGACTTCTGTAGTGGGAGGAAAGAGACACAGAGAGGGAGAAACAGTGGGGGGTATTTTGTGTCACTTGAAAAATGAGTCAAACTTTCCTTCCTCACCTCTTGCTCCCTCTGTATTTCTAGCCAACCTGTCAGCTCCACTGTTATCTGATGGTTTTACTAGTTTTCAGGCCGAGATGGGAGAGGAGAGAGAAACAGACGTGGAACTCTCCATTCACAGGCCAAACCTTTTGCCTCAGAAAAAAAAAAAGCCTTATTAGTGCAAACTGAATGAAAGCATTTTCCCTCCCTTGTTTAAAAAAAAAAAAAAAGAAGGCTCCAGCAGTGAAAGCGAGACAAAAATAAAAAAGTCTGCGGAGATTAGAGTCTTCCACCCTCGCCTGCGTCTCTTTCAGAGCACTTGAACGCCTGAACCAATGCAGGAGACAGCTTGAATCAGTGGGGGACAACGTATGGGGGGGCAGCCTTCAGTCTCTCTCTCTCTGGGTAGGTGCTGCAGACAGAGCAATTCATTTATAGGAAAGTTATAAACAGACTTTTTTCTAAACTCTGCAGCGATGCAGAATATCACCCCCCTCCCCCGTGGTCTTAAACTGTGATTCGCTTCTTGTTGCTTCCATTTCATTGTTATTACACATTTTAAGACAATAGTATGAAATTAAGCAGCAAAAGCAGTAAAAGTGCAAAAGCAGAGGGAACGCTTTCACCGATATACTTGGACTACTGACATATAAGTGATGTTTTATAACCCCAGTTCTAAAAGATCTGGCACGCTGTGGAAAATGTAAATAAAAAACAGAATGCAATGATTTACAAATCTCATAAACCCAGATTTTATTCACAGTAGAACATATAAAACATAACAAATGTTTAGACTTATAAAATGTGCCATTTTAAGAAGAAAGGTAAGACCATTTTAAATTTGATGGCAGCAGCACCTCTCAAAAAAGTTTGGACAGGGCCATGTTTACCACTTTTAACCATCATCTGCAAATATCTGGGGAGGCCAGTTGCTGGACCTTTTGGAGGGGAATGTTGTCCTCTTCTTCTCTGATATATGGGATTCTAGCTGCTGGGTCTGCTTTGTTGCATTTTTCATTTCATGACGCTCCAAATGTTTTCAGTTGGTGAAAGGACTGGACTGCAGGCAGGCCAGTTCAGCACCCGGACTCTTCTACTCTGCTGCTGCCGTAATACATGCAGTATGTGGTTTAGCATTGTATTGCTGATGACTGCCCAGTGATCACAGGCATCCAATACTGTCCCTTGCATACAGAGATTTCTCCAGATTCCTGGAATCTTTTGATGATATTATAAACTGTACATGATGAAATATTCAAAGTCTTACGATTTTACATTGAGGAACATTTATCCTGAAGTTCTTCCAAACTTTGTAGATACAGTTTTTGGCAGATTGGTGAACTCTGCCCATTTTTACCTCTGAGAACCTCTGCCTCTCTAAGATGCTCTCATGTTACTGACCTCTAATTAGCTGCAAAATTCTCCTCCAGCTGTTTCTTTTTAGTACCAACCTTCCTGAGACGTGTTGCTGCCATCAAATTTAAAATGACCTTATTTATTTCTTAAAATGGTACATTTTCTAATTTTAAATATTTATGTTTTCTATGTTCTTTTGTGAATAAAATCTGGGTTTATTAGATTAGCAAATCTCTGCATTCTGTCTTGTTTACATTTTCCGCAGTCGTCCAAATGTTGTTGGAACCGGGGTTGTAAAATATCTAGTAAACAGTTGGGTAAATGTAATGTAGCAAAAATTACATTTCCAAAGTGTAGTGGAGCAGAAGTATAAAATATCAGCACATGGAAACAATCAGTAATTCTTAATTCTAATATTCTTTATACCTTAAATACATTATTGCACATGAAGTTCAAAAAATAATACTGAAAAAAATGTGTTGGCATTTGATTTTCATTGTTCCCCAAGCCATTATATTATATCATATCTCAAGCCTTACTTTACAGAGGGCGTTAAACAAGCTGCCTGATAACTGCAGGCGTCCATGTCTCTACGTTCATTTACTTGGATATTGCACTTAAAAAATCGTGAACTTCAGTTTCCTTTGCTACTTAAGCCATCTAAATTTCAGATCAAATAGACCATTTTTTAAATTCTTACTAACTACCTGGTTCAGTTCAGTTTTTATTGATCTAAATTCTTGTACACTATTTCTACTTTTTAAGAAACTGGTCTGAATATCCCCCTCTGCAGCGTCTAATACAGAGGCTCTAATACAGAGGCTGCAGGGATGCTTGGTGCGCCCGTGTAGTCTGTAGTATATACGTTGTGTCATGTCTTGGCCACTGAGCGGCGTTGCGGTCTGACAGCTCCGGAGCGGAGCAGGGCCCTCGCATTGCACCCTGTGAGCAAGTTGAGCGCCGGGCAGGCAGTCAGCCAACTCTGCAGTTTGATGGGCGGAGGAAGGCAGGGCCCAAAGAGCACTGCGCCCAGAGCACCGGCTCGTATTACACTCTGGGTGCTGGGGGGGGGGGGGGGGGGTGATGACACACACTGGAGGGAAGGAGGAGGGCGGTGTGTGTGGAGACGTAAGGAGGAGAAAAAACCTAGTAAACCTGACAAAGCGTCTGAGAAACAGAGCGAGGACTGTCGTCGGAAGAAGGAGACGCGAAAGACGCTCGTTTCACCGAGGGGACGCACATTCACGGATTTTATGATTTTTCTTTCTTTTTTTCTTTGCATTGGACAGCTATTCTCCTGCACCCTTTAGACCACGTTCCACGTACGTGGTAGCTGCAAACTTTCTGTTTAGTTGACAAGTGAGCTGCTCGGGAACTCTGGACATGTTTTGCGCTCTAGAAGAAACTTGGTGACGAGAGGAGGAAAGTTTCGAAGAGGGGGACAGCGATATGGTTTTACGAGGTGTTTTGGAAGGATAACGTGGAGAAACCCGGATTTCTTTGCATGGCATTGGACTACGCTGTCAGACGGGTTTGGAATATATCCTCTGATCTGAGTTGATGCCGGTGATTGTGGAATAGTAAGCTGAAAAAAAAGGCAGCGCCTCAGATTTTTTTTTTCTGCTGCATTGTGGTATTGGAGACATTCCTCCCCCTGGATTCAGCTCATGCTCTCTCCTCCCTTATCTGTGCATGCCAAAACAGAGAGCTCCACGATTTTAGTCCTCCCTGGTAAGTATTCTCGACTTGGGATAAAACTCAGCTGGGGGGGGGGAAGTTCTAACGCGTCCTCTGAGCCTCATCTGTCATGTTTTCTGCTGTCTTACGCGATAGTAGAAATGCTTTGCGCGTCCACGGTTTGTTTGTGCAGTTATTTTTCTTAACGGTGCACGAAACAAAAAACAAACAAACAAAAAAAAACAACGAAAATAGTTTTATTACAGTTTTCTAACTAAAAGACTTTTCAGAAGTGCGTAAAGCTCTTTTATCAAGTCTTTTTTAATGTAATATTTTCTGACAACAGGACTCTGCTTTGTGCTTCATTCTGGTTTTTTTTGTTTGTGTGTGTTTGTTTTTACGTGTGAAGGATAAAAATCCATTCCTGTGAAATTCATCTTTGTTTATTTAATGCTGAGAGGAACCATACAGCACCTTGCATCATCACTTTAGGGCCCATTAACAAGTGTCCTGGTTATTTATTACTTTGGTAAATTTTCTACATTGCATTTATGGTGCCAATTACCCCGTGACCGCTGTTGTTTTTTCGCTGCTTGGTGCAGGAGCCCTAAATCACCGAGGAGCTCCAAATGAGCCCCCCATTGTGGAAAAAGCTAACTGATTTGAATTTCAATCAGGGATTCAATCAGTGCCAAGAAATTTCATTGAAAGCTCGACTTTTAAATGAAGGCTTGGTCATGTATGCAGCGCGGCTCTCAGTGGGTCCAGTTTTAGAATAGATTAGATCGCGTCTTTAAATCGTTTTTTCTCTTTACTTTTGAGTTTGTTTTTAATTAATGTTTTATTTTTCCTGATCATTTTATCTTGTAGGCTATTTATATTTGACAGCTATGGTAAGATTTATTATTTTATTGCCCTCTTCAGACGGTGAGGTACTAAAACAAAAATATGTAGTTTTTTTAAAAGTTTTTTTTAGGTAATTCTGAGCTTTACGCCCTGCACACGATTTTAGACAGTGGTAATGCCAGTAGTTGATTGCTGCACTGATTCATTTACGTTTCATTAATAATTCATGTGCCTGGCCTGTCACTATGCGGAATTGGGTGCTTTAATTGCAAAATTCACATTGGCGCATTTCTCTAATAAAGTGAAGACGTCGGGATAAATTCATGGATGCGCGCCGACATCAGGTGCGCGGCCACCGTCCGTATCCCGCAGCCCCTGAGGGGTTGAATTAAAGATAACTCAGCATGTGCACGTTTTCGGTTTCGCCCTCTAAAAGTAAAATTACATGTGTCTTTGCGGGTGAAACCAATCGATACTTCCAGCTGGAGGAGAAGGAGCGCAGGGAAGCGTGACTTAGCCAAACCTCCAGAGACACTTCGCCGCGGTTGAACCGCAGATGTCTGGCTAAACAGACTGATGTGTGTGTGTGTGTGTGTGTCCCTATGTTGCAATATTGCTTTTTCAATTAAAACCGTACGGACCTCATAATCAAGTCATGGGTATGCAATAAAAGCGCTTACGAATGCGATTAACACAAATGCAACAGCGCGGGCAACAGGTTTGGTGCATCTGTTGCGCACAGGGATAAGCGGTGTCCAGCTGAGAAATTGGTGCCACACTGGCTGGTGCGTTGCCTATTCTGCACCACTGACTTTAGAAAACATATCGTAACTCATCCGTTATTAAAGAGGACAAAAAATTATTAGTAATTTAGAGGAGAAAATATGAGTATCGTGGGAAAATGGAACAGGTGATGTTCTTTTCGCCATTAAATTTATGTGAAATCAAATAAAGTGTGAAGTATGTGAGACTCCACGCTGGCGTGACTGCAGCATAGTACTAAAACTTTAGTTGGGATGTTTCTAAATTGCTTTCTCTGAAATATATTTCAGTGCTTATGGATCAAAAGTAAAGGTAGATGCAGGGCGGCTGTGTGGGTTGCCTCACCTTTTCGGTATGTCTGTGGTGTGGCTTGTTTGACAGCATTTTGAAGCACTGGTGTCTCTGTTGCTTCGATCGGGGATGTGCTGAAACAGCTTCTTTGAATTAAGATGAACTGTCTTAACTAAATCTGTTTTCTTGTTCTCTCTTTTTGCTGCCTTTCTCTTCACACTTCTACCTCTTCAATCATCAACCTGCCTCCAACTTCCTCTTACCTCTCAACCCAGGTGATTGGGTGAATTCCAGTGAGTGACAGGCCAACCCTGCAGCAGTTGATGGTTGGGCGGACCCCCTCAGATGGGATCAGTGTCCAGGGGGAGGTGGAGAAGGGGGTTATGGGGAGCGCTGTCCCCCACTAACGGGATGGGCTCGTGGGCCTGGCTGCTGGCCGCTGTCCTGCTGTCCCTTCTGACTGTCAGCGTGGCCCGGCCGCCCCTTACTGCCACCAAGGAGGAGGAGGCCACTCTGGAACCTGAAGGTAAGCAGTAAGGGGCTGCAAGATGGGGTTTGGGGGTGGGGGTTAGACTCACATTTTTTTGCTTTGTTTTTCAAGAGCAGGCAACAGTTTGTCAACATTTTTCCACCCTTTAACCCATTCAAGGTTTTGATTTACTTTTGCATCCTTTCCTTCAAATTCTGTCATTAACTCACTGAAGTGGATTAGAAACAAGAACTGGCCCATGGCAAACATTTATATATTTTATGCCTTTCCAGTGTAAACTAACCGACAGCAGTTGGAGTTTCTTGCAGAAACGCAGGTTTTGCTTCAATTTAACTTCCCAAAAAAAATAGCAAAAATCTTGACAATCGCGCTAAATTTTAGACGGGAAACAAATAAATAAACTGAAGAGAAACCACTAACCCCAGCATGGCGGGCCTCTTGTTTTGCTCATTATGAGTTATAATTCATACTTTTTTTTTTTTTTTGCTGTATTACTTTTGTCTGTGGGTAGTATACTAAGCTATACAGGAGTGGTAAAGCCAGGTTTGTGACTCAGGAAAGCTGTGAAGAAGAGTGGGACATGGCATCGCTCTTGTGCCCTTATCGCCTGGGAAGCGAGTGAGATCCAGATTTAGAGTTCTGGTCTTTGTTTTTTGTTTTTTTTCCCCAAGTCACAACTGCTGTTGTTCCCTTTTCTGCAAAGTTTGAATAATTATTTTAAGCTGTATTTATTTCTGAGAAACCTTAAGCGAAAGGCTACGTCAAAAGCACAAACAGTTTTTACTTTGGTCCTTTAGTCTTTTAGGCTTCTTGATTTTTGTGTCTCCAGTCTGGGTAGAGACGAGCTAATTAGTTGTTGTGATGGATGGTAAGTCACATTCCAAAGTCCTTTGTTCCCAGGCTTTAATCAGCATGCTAATTGTGAGTTAGGGTAAACAAGAGCATCACTTTTTAGCCACCGACTCCACCTCCTTCTGTCTTTAAACCCACACACACACTGTACCTTCTCTTGCCCTTTGCCCTTGAGGTCAGGTATCAAACTTACCTACTTGGACGAGAGGCTGCCCAAGCTCTCCTCTTCTGTTGTTTGTTGTTCTCTCTCAGACTGGTTGGCTCCAAGCCGGTGGGTTCAGAGCCCCACATGGCCCGGACGCTACGCTACATGGCCACAGAGAGGACAGGGGGAGTTTTCCAAAGTTATACAATCCCCCAGGAAAATTCTAAGAGGATTTGCACATATTTGACTTCTCCTTTAGATGGAGAGATTACAGAGTGCTGGGCAGCAATGAAGTCATGTGACTGGACACTAAGTGGCCAGACCTGGGTGGGGTCACATGAGGAGGAACGGACAGGGCACAAAGAACCTGGTCTGCTTATCTGATTGTGAATCAGTTTATCTTTTGGATATTGCAAAGATTTTTTAATAATGTATTTATTTTTCACTGCATCTTTGTGTGATTGAATCAATGTGTTTTCAACGCCAGCATGTTGCTGCTTCCTGATTGGCCACTCTGCAGTCACCTTGTCCTGCCCTGTCCGAATAACACCCCCCACAGAGAGGCTAAGAATTTCCAAAAACTCTCACCCCCTCTCCTGCCCTGCAGCCTTGGTTACACCGTTGCCTGTGTCTGTGGGAGCAGATTGTTGTAGATTTATGAGATTGCATATCAATGTTGTCTCTATAGAGCCCATCCCTGCACCCCTGCTGGCCCTGGTAGTTTGCTTACCTGTGGCTGCGGCTGTAACAGAAGAAGTAGAATGAGTGTGCTGTTTAATGTCTTCACAACAGGCTCATTGTTACCACTGTAGTCCCTTCAATATGTATGGGAATGTTTGCCTTGTCCAGGCGCTCTCTGTTTGCACACTGATTAAAATGATCTGAATGACAATGATAGAAATTACATAGGCATTTTCTGCTCTATCATCTTTACAGGCCCCTCTTCTTGCATATACAGTGGAATAAATGTGGCACCAGGCACACTGGAACGCAGGCTGAATGGAAGTGCAGCTGACAAAAGTCAGCTCATACTTTGGCTTTACTTTCATGTAGTCCCTGCCAGAATCTGTTCTTTAAAAATGCTCTGATCAGCACGGAGGCAGCACTTCAAAATAGTTGAGTGGTTAAATAAATATAGGCTCCATTATGCATCAAGGAAGAAACTTTGATGCTAAGACAGGCACAAGGATGGGATGGGTGCTTTCTAACAACAGACTAGTGCTATTCCTCGAAGAGTTTCTGGGCACAGTAGGAATGTAATTGCTCTCTTGGCTTTCTTGCTGCATCATTTCTGCTTCCACTTGTACGTTGCATCCTTTTAAACCAGTCGCGTAGTCGGCTCATGTTAAGCAAAAGCAAGATCATAGTTTTCAGTGCAGTTTTATCTCAGTTGTGTATCCGTGTGCAAGCTGTAACCCTGTGCTATCGGCACAGTAGGAGTGCAGCTGTAAAAGTGTAAAACTGTCAGCTGGCCAGTTAATGGCATGGACTGTAGATTTAAATGTGCGGCGATGGCAATGGAACTGAACTCTAAACAAATGCAGTGTGTCAGTCAGTGCTTGTGTGTGTGTGTGTGTGTGGGGGGGCAGCTGGGCTAAATATACGGCTTTCACACAATGGCTTTTACTAGCCTGCTGTTAGCTGGTGTTAATCTTGTAGGTTGGAGTGCATTATTTGCTTTGGCTTATGTGCCAGAAAATACCATGTCACGCCACTGCTCACTCTCACAGTTGCCTGATAAGAGGCTGCAAAGAGCTGCTACCTGTGCCAGCCTGTTCCTCGGGTCTCTGCGGACTGCCCCACGTTCAGCAGGAGGTACACAGCACAAAACCCTATCTTAGTAAGAAGGCCTTACAAAAGCTCTTTTTTTTTTTTTTTTTTGCTGTTCTTTTGTGTAACACATTTTTAGTGATGTGTCTCCACCCCTAAAAGTTCAAATGTTATTTTTTTCCTTTCTTTCGCACAAACCGAGGTCACATGATTGCTGCGCAAGTACACCGAAAAAGGCACGTTTGCTGTTATCCGCCGATTATGCTGATTTTTCTGGAGGTTATGCAACAGTTTGATTAGTGACTGTAATGTGATTATAGAGTTAAGGAACAGTGTTGTTACATTACTGTGTTACAGGCAAATTTAATGTCATTACATTGATGTATTACAGTACAGTTGTTTTCAGACTCTTTCTGACATGCCCCCCTCCTCAGGAGCCAAAAAAAAGTACCACCCACCTCCTCAATGTTTTAGAAATCATTAACAATAATAAAAAAAAAACGTATGCGTGACGTTGAGTACATTGATTAATATGTTTATTGACAAATACATAAAACAAATTTTTTTACAATCTACTGATCACTTCCCGCTGTTTTAGTGTAAGAATTATGGCTTTGACAGATAATCATTAGATCGTCACTATCCCATTACGGCTGAAGTGTACACTCATTAGAATCTCAAGATGAATGCAGTGCTTCTGAGGGCCACCGCTGCCAAGTTAAGCCTAAAAAGATTGTTGTACATAGTATCCAAAGGGCTAAAGGGGTCGTGCGGGGTTCAGGGAAGGCCTTGATGAGGGGTGAAGGGGTGAGTGAACTGGAGGGGCTGTTGCCATGGAAGCTAGCAGGAGCCAGTTCATGGAGCTGCTCCTTTGTCATAATAATAAAAAAAAAAAGCCAAGAAGGGATTTGAATGTGAAAGGACACAGACATTAGAAAAGGGGTAGAGACAAAAAGAGGGGAGAAAAGTCCTGGGATTTAACTACGTGAGGAGGTTACAGAGGAAAGGGGGGGGGGCAAGGATAAGAAGGGCAGTGGAGATAATGTGATTTGGGAGTCTGTGTTGGTCTACATGCATGCTGAGTGTGTGCCTCCAAGATGGCAGTCATTACATTTAGTCTTCGATCTCATTTTGCAGAATGAGGCAGGGAGGAGATGGGAGGGTAGCCCTGGAGACGAACGCGCCTCTCTGCAGAAGTAAATTCATAAGATCAACATAAACAAAATTTTGCCCTTGCCTTTTTTTCTTTCTTTCTTTTTTTTTAACTAAGATTTCCTCTTGGCTCATGCCAGCATGGTAGACAGACAGATGGGCGAACAGACATTCAAAGGACTTTGGTGAGAATTGCTTGTTGCATTTTGCCACACACACTCAGGCTGAGACTTATTATTGCCAAGAAATGATGGTGTGAATGAGAATGATGAGAGAGCGGGGACGAGACGGGCTGAATCTATTCCACCTGATAGACACTTGTAATAGCTGTCAGGGAAAGGGAGAGAGATGGATTTTGAAACGTGCTCCAGGAGAAGAGAGGGAAAATGATAGAAATGGAAAAAGGGTGGGATGAGGAGAAAGTCTTTTGAAAGAAACTGAGAAAAATGTGTGTGTGTGTGTGTGTGTGAGAGAGAGAGGCTCCCACCCCCTCCTGTTGTGCAGAGGGGGATGAAACTTTGCAGAGATGAAAAATCTGCAGTGGAGTGTTTCAGCTCTTACTCTTAGCATGCTTCCCTGGACTCCTGTAACCTCTTGTGTGTAAGTGTTTCACCGGAGTGGTGCATGTATCTAACACATGTTTAAGATTCAACTCTGTATCTTCATTTTCTCTGGGTGTTTGCAGGCTCTTAGTTTCTTAGTGCTTAGATGATACAGGTTCCCATGAAGAATCAGGTATAATGGAGGTGTCAACAGGTTTGGAAAAGTGTCAGGGTTAGGTCAGCGGGGGTCACGGTGGGTGGGGACGTGCATAGCCGGGGGAAGGAGAGGGCAAAGCGGAAGGAGAGGAGAAAGAGCAGAGAAATTTAGAAGCAGCAGGACGAGGAGGAGGAGGAGCTGATGGAGGGGCACAGATGGACACATCAGAGAAAAGAAAATGACAAAGACAAAACTGATGCTTTCTTTAATCAGTCACACCAAATGGAGAAATTCCTGCCCTTTCTTTTTGCTTTTAAACTTGCTTACCCTTCCTCCATCTCTCCTTCTTTGCCAGAACTCTCCTTATAGTGTAAAACACACACACACACACACACACACACACACATACCTCAGTGCGCTCCCTTTCTTGTTGGAGCCAGTTTGTGTGTTTGTGCGTGGGTGTTGCATTGCTACGTCAGACTCATTGAAAGTCCCCCCCCCCACACTTTTTTCTTTTTTAATTATCCAATCGATACCTTCACTGCGTGGTGTCCTGGTAGGTAGAGCATCTCAAGAATAAAGCACAAAAACTCAGAGTGAAGGCCCCCAGTGTGGAAAACCACATTTTAAAAGGTAGCGGAGACAACTCCCATCAATCAGCAGAGGAGCTCCACCTCTTATTAGACCACACACTCTGTCCCGGGTGGCGAGGGAGGGGTTAATTGTTTCCGGTTTGAAGGAGTAAGAGAGAGGGAAAAACAAGACAATGCAGGAGCTGTACCTGTATGTGTGTCTACGTGCCTGGGGGCAAGAGGTTTGCACACATGCCTCGACTCCGGGCTTGTGGCGGAATGACTTTCCCTTCCTGTTGTACGTGTGTGTACAGGTTTACTTTACATTTGACACAAACACAGGAAACGCAGCGGTGTATAATGAGGGTGGGGTGTCGGTGAAGAGGTGCACTGAGGTACAGGAAAGGCAGGGAGTGCCACTGCCTCTGTAATTACACATATCGGACTTCAGCTAAACGCTGTACATATTCCACCATCGCTGGCTTTTTTGGTATGCTTTTCCATTGTTGCAACTTTCCTCCCTCAAATCTTTTTAATCCTTCTCATTTTTCACCTTGTTTCCAGTGACGAAAGCAGACAGAAACGTGTGAACATCTGCATTATAGAGAACAACTTTGACCAGCTTCCACGATTGGATGCAATGAGTTTTAGGATCAGTCTGCATTTGAGCTGGGTGAACGTATACACGTGTGCATGAATGTGTGTGATTAAAGTTTGCAGCACCCCCGGGGTGACTGGAATTGGCTTCAGTGTATATATGGCAGAACCCAGCTTGTATTTCTGCCAGGTTTCTCCTTGTTTGCTCAGCTTTCCTTCACCGTCTGAATGTGCGTCGATATGAAATCCATCCTGACGTAGAAGTGCAGTCTCAGCTATGGAAAGGCAGAATTCACTTTTTATATACAGGACATTCATCTTGCTTTGTGAGTGCAGATGTACGAGAGCACAGTGCACACACATGCGCTTGCAGGCAGACTTAATTTTTCTCTCAGAAATGAAGGTTTTATGCACTTTGGAGTAGAGCGTTGGGTTTCTTGCCTTGGCTGGCAGACTCTGTGCCGAGGCTGTAGATCCTCCATGGCCATGTTATGAAAGAGAACGAGGACGAGAGAGATGGAAAACAGAAGAGTTAGGCTACGGCCAGCTCAAGGTTTTTGTAGCTTAGGCGCACAGTCAAAACCAGAGAAATGCCAAGAAAGAAAACAACCCCCATCCCACCCCCTCCCACTTCCCCTGCCTGACAACTACTTCCGTCCTAGACCTTTCTGGCTGCTTTCCTTTCTGATGGGCAGACGTTCTGGAGTTGTATTACCTTTTTTTTTTTCTTTTTTTTTTAAGGCTGCAGAGATCTTTCTGCGCTGCTCCTACTCACCTACACACACTGGCTGCTTGGCATCTGCACTGAAGGAGATGGGTGGTTTGGGGAGGGGTGTTTCACCACAGCAATGTTCATTTCTCAACTGCTCGCAAAGCACTGATTGTTTATTTTTTCTTTACGTATGCTGCTATGGCCATAACTGCATGCACTGAATCTATAACAGCCAATCACACTGCACACCTCATCATGGAACAGGGTTTCCAAGGGTCTCATTTTAAATGGCTGGGAGTTTGTAAGATGTTGGTGTGGCGGTTTGAAACATGGGCCTCCTCTTTTCTGTATTGCTCCTCCTCCATAAATTGATTTAAGTGCATCCATTGGGGTTTTATGGTGTTTTATTTCTCTCTTAAATGGCTTGTTTCTTCCTCTCCCACCTCTCTTTCCTCCTCCTTGTGCACCCTCTTCCTTCCTCGTCCTTTCCCTCCTTTCCCCCCTTTCCCCCTTCAACCCTCCCCCACTCCTCCCCCATCTGCTCTGCAGAGGCATCGAACAAATACCAAATTTCTAAGCCCACGGTGTGCTCAGTGCACCCGGGGGAAGTGCTGAAGCTGAGCTGCCCTCTGCCAGCGACGGGGACCATCACCTGGACCAAAGATGGCAGCTCTCTGGGCAACAACAACCGCACGCTGATAGAGCAGGAAGTGCTGCAGATCCGTGATGCCACGCCAAAGGATTCAGGCCTGTACGCCTGCACCAGCGTGGGCAAAGACACGGTCTGCTTCATAGTCAATGTCACAGGTGAGTCAGGGGTCAGGCAGGCTAGGACAGGTCAGGAGGTGAACTTTAGAGATATAGAGTTGGTCTGTGCTTGGTCGAGGCCAGGAAATGGCCATGGAGCAGATGTGGTCAAGGACGAGCAGCCTGAAACTGAAAGTGAGTGTTTGTGTGTGTGTGTGTGTGTGTGTGTGTGTGTGTGTGTGTGTGTGTGTACTCCAGTAACCTAAAACTATATTTATCAAAAAATGGCCTCACTCAAACATGTGTTGCAATGTTGCGACACAGAAATTTCTAAGTGCATTACTCTGTGTGTGTGTATGGGGTGCAAAAAGGATGGCAGTAACCGTGGTTACTCTGTGCAGATGCCATCTCGTCGGGGGATGATGAGGACGATACAGAGCGATCAGAGGACACTGGGGCGGATGGAGAGCAGTTAAGTGAGTATGGGAGGAAACCAGAGGGGGGGGTATGAATGGACTAGAGATGCTCTCCCTTTCCTCACCAACTCCCAAAGATTAGGCGCCCCTGAGCACGATGCATTAAAGAGACAGCAGAAACCTGTTTGTTCACTGATTGTCCATCTTCTCGCTTCAGTCACTTCCTCTTTTCTACCATTTGTATCTATCATGACCTCAAGCTTCATTCTCCAGCAGTTACGACTGTGATACTTTAAGTGCACATTTTGGATGTGGAAAAGGCTAAAAAATAATTAACTAGTAGCATATTTACCCATATCTAAAACCAAAAAGTCCTGTTTATGCACTTTAAAATTTGTACATACTGTGGTTTGAGTGCTGTAGTCTGTTAAATAATGAAGAGTCCCTAAGAGCATGTCAGAACTTAAGTGTGGAATGCTGATTGTGATAGCCAAATACTTAGAAAGGCTTAATCCCTAAGCGAAATAATCTACTTAGCTTTGTCAGAGTTTGTTAGCACAAGTGAGACTCTGTGATTATGATTAAGGCAGCACAGAAAGTGGATGGTCTTTATTTGTTCAGGGAGAAGAGGGCTGTAACACCAAAACTCACGTCAAATAGGCCTTACAGCCACGTCTCTGCAATGCCATACATCAGTGTTCCTGAGATTTCAGAGAAAGGGTGTGTGGGTGTGTGTGGGGTTCGTCCAGGCTGGATGCTCCAGGGAATACAGGGATTCCTTAAATTCTTCTAGCTCATGTCTCACAGGTAGTTAGGCCTCATGGAGCCGTCCTGCCAGCCAGTCAGTCAGCTGGGCTCATCCATTATGAAAAATGCCCATCTGGACTCAGTTACCCACCTGATGGGCTTGTGTGCATGTGTGTGAGAAAGAGAAAGTTTGTACCCAAGTTTGCGGTGAGTATCTAGGGTAGTAACATGTTTATGCAGCTGCGTGTACACAGGCATGTGTTCGCATACGCACTCACAAAAAAAGGGGCTGAAGCAAAGTTGAGGGCTTCCACATCTTGTTAAAATTCTCCACATGCACCGGCTCTCATCGTGAGTTCTCCTTCTCTGCTTTTGGGCTGACTGTAATTGCCTGAAATCCATTAAATATGGGGGAGAGCAGAGCTCAGCAAGAGTAAAAATGGTGGAGAGGGAACAGATCCAGTCACTCTGGTGGTAATAAGCTGTTTGAAAACAAAGGCAAAGCTGTTCTGGCAGTACAGTTGCATTTTCTCGCCGTGTGTGTTTCTGAAAATTCAAAACCAAGATTATTATTAAAAGGAAGGGGGAAGAAGAGGGAAAGGAAAAAAAAAAGAGGCAGGAGGAGTGGAGTGTGCTGGATCACTACCAACTCTTCTCCGAGCATGGCGTGGAGCCTTGGCTGGGGGCCGAGGAGGAGGAGGAGGGTGCGTGTAGGCGTGGGAGGGAATGAGAGTGGAGAGTGTGGGGTGTAGCTATATATTTGTGGCTTTATTTTCTGGAGCACTCAGAGTGGATCGGGCATCAGGCCATTGCAAAACAGAGCATTTTGTTAAAACTTTGTACCGAAGATTGACAAACATACGCTGGTGGAAAAAGATGAGAATTTGTTTGTTTATCAGCAGGGGGTGTTGTAATTGGAGAAGATGCAGAAGAGCCTCTACAGGGATCTGTGAAGAGAGCTGTGCTTAGGGTGGTGGATGGGAGCGGGGCAGCGCTGATGTCATGATTAAGTTGAAAAGCCATGTGGAGCTTTGCTCTCTGTGTTCTGTTCTAAATCATACATTTTCTGTCATGTTTACAGTTGTGTTATTTAGCTGATTGCTCACTTTTATTGTGTATTTCCCTCGGTCAAAGCTGTGCATTTTTAAAAATGTTTTATAAAGGAACGTCCCCATCTCATTTGTTTTTGACATCATCTTACTCGTTGGGTGGGACTCAGCTGAAGAAAAGGTGATGTCATAAATCAGAGCAAATCAACCAGGACTAAACATCCGAATCAAAACTAGATGACGACTGATCTACCAATATCTATCAGATGTAATTAAAGCTCCCTTGCATGTGTTAAACATATTCAGTAACTCTTTAAAGCTTCCTTGGTTGCTGCATATTCAACTTTTTTTTTTTTTTTTTTGGGCCATCTTAAAAAGTGAGTCTAGTTTTATTAACTTAATTTTCAAGATAAATAATTGCGTGTGCTGAGGTTTGGCTTCATCGAGAAAAACATCAGAGACTTAAAGACTTTATCTCAAATTTACCTTCAGAATTTTTGGGGAGAACCCATGTGAACAACATGTTGACTGTTCAGAGCCACGTTGTTTTCACACATCAGATTCATATTTTTCCCAGCACTGGTGCTAGTTTTCCACACAAAGTTCCCTTGTTCAGCTTGAACAGAAGGATTTCGCAGCGTAACAAGAAATAATTTCAACAGTGAAATATTACTTTGGGACACTTGCAGATTTAGCTCTCTAGAGGAACTTGGAGAGGAAAAAAAAATCTTGACTCTCAGTGCCTGAGTTAGATAACCTCAGCTCACCCCAGGCCAGCTAAGGATAAACAGCCGTGAGTGGGGGATCCGGATGTGCAGGGCTTTGGGGGCGGCAGGGATTCCTGGAGGCCACAGCGTTCGGGCCAGTGAAAATTTGGCTTCATCTGGCGAGAAGTCTGAGGGTTGTCATGTTTGAAGTGCTACCCATCTGGACAGAGAGCATGGGAAACTGCACCACTCACCTTTTATGTCCCAAACTCATCTTCTGACCGGCTGCCAGAATAAGGTCAGAGGTCAATTTTGAGAGACAGCTTCATGATGGGCTAGTCTCCACCTAATCTGTCTCTGTCTGAATGGATGGAGTGATAACAGGGTGAGCGTACAGAAGTGAAGATGGAGGAGGAAGAGCAGAGATAGTAAGAGTTAGGAGGAAGATGAAAAGGGTAGTGACTAATTATAGTGTGAGCACTTACTGTATGCATTCATTCAGGAAGGAAGAGTGATGTTTACTGACTGCACTTTCCAAGTATGCCCAACTTGTCCGGTTGTTTAAGCCAGAGAAATGATTGGAGGTTTCTGCTGATAGTGTGAGCAGGAAGGAAAGAGAGTGAAGGGAACAAATAGTCTCCTTCGATGCAAACTTGCGTTTGAGTCAGTAGCAGTCTTATCTTTGGGGTATTCCCTCTGTTGCCTGCTATATGAGGGGGAAGTGATGGTGTGGAAGACCGTTTGGGTTGTTGTTTGACTTTGAGTTTTTCTTCCCCCCTGAGTCCCATCTGCTTAGGCAATCACCCTCCCAGGTGCAGAGAAAAAGGGTGGGGGTGGGGGGAGTCCAGCTGACTGAGTGATTGAAACTGGGAGAAAAGAAGGAGCTGAAAAATGGACAAAACACAAGCATGGTGACAGACTGCAGTAGGAGAAATAATGGTTGTCAGTTTGGTGTGGATAGAAATCCGGACAAAAGTGTACAATGAAATTCCTGAAATCCTTCTTTAATGTGACATTCATTTTCTCCCCTGACGGCACATAATGATTTTCCAAAGGTGATAAGCATCCCGGGCCTTGCTGTCCATATCTGGCCAAGTGACAGCCAGATAAACTGGGTAGCTATGGTAATTGGAGGAAGTGGAGGGAGGAAAAAAAGCTGCTAAGTGGAATGAAATGAAATTGAATGTGATGGTCTAGTTACCCTTTTGGCAACGCCCAGGCACATTCTCCCCTTAGAGCTGATGTTTTTCCCCCTCTGCAACACCCCGTCGAGCCTGCAGGGAAAGTGTGTGTTTTTGTTTAACTGTGTGAATGTGGAGCTCTGGGTTGTGTTATGCAGACAGGGGGTCAGCCAGTGTTGCCAAAGGAGTGGGGGGGTCAGCTCGCGAGTTTTTAGGAATGGGTGAAGTTTGTGCAGGTTTACGCAGTCATACTTCTATGTATATGTATATGCTTTAGCCAGTCCGCAGCCCTGATGCCAAAATGTTAATATGGAGAACATTATTAGGAAATCTCAGCCTCACTCAACACCAACTGTTCTCTGGTTTGCAGGCGCTCCGTATTGGACCTCATCAGCAAAGATGGAGAAGAAGCTGCATGCGGTGCCAGCTGCCAACACAGTCAAGTTCCGCTGTGCTGCAGGAGGCAACCCGAAGCCCAAGCTGCGCTGGCTTAAAAACAGCAGGCCTTTCCGCCAAGAGGACCGCATGGGAGGGTATAAGGTAGGATAAACACCAATGCATCAGAATTTTTATTACAAATGTCAACTCACTTCCGTCTCTGGCTTTCTGTGCCGCAGTTCTTGTGGCCATTTTGTGAATTGACTTACAACGAGAGGCTTCTCCTTACAATAATTCTCTGTCTGTCCTTTCACCCCTTTTCCACCCTTCACTGGATAGACGGGAGGAGAGTAGACAGAGGAAACGAGGGCAGGGTTTCTGGTGTGAAATTGGAATTGCTCATCCGTGCGCCTCTTCTCACCAGGATACTTTGCAGAGCCTCTCACTGTAACTTGAAATGGTTCTATACCCCCAACAATTAGAAACGTAAGCCCAGGATGTAAGGGTTAAATGCTCCTAAACAGTAACGCATAGAGAAAGCAGGTAGCATCAGGTTTGAAAGGAGTTCAGAATGTTGAGGGAACTGAATCAGGGAGAGCAGGTTTAGGTTGGAGACTAGTAGTGATTCCACATTGTTATACTTTTGACATGAAATGTGATTTACGAGCTCTGTTATTGAGCTTGTCAACATCTGAAGTTGATGTGCTGTGCAGGTTGATACCTGAAACTCAAAGTTTACACCTTTGATTCCATGTCTGGTGCTAGTCTAATATCTGTTATTAGGATTAGAGTTTATTTATGTTCTTTTCTTTAAATTCCTCTATTGATCTCACAAAACAAGCAGCATTTACTGTATATGCTAGAGCCATACTGATGGAGTGTATTAATAATGCAAGCGGACAGTTCTGAAATTCATTTCTGAAAAGACCCAGCGATGCCGAACGAGTCTGAGGCTCCTGGTTAATGACTGACGGTTTATGAGGAAACACATCTCACTGCTGGGAAAGTTTAGGAGCAGATTAATGTTGATGTAGCTGCTAATGCCGCTTCCCTTTGGCTTTCAGCACGCTCATTACAGCACGGACAAAAAACAGCCACGACGTGACGGAAATGATACAGTCAGGCTGTCAGATGCATTGTGGGCAGTTCATCTCTCTCTTTTTGTCAACAAACGTGGGACAAAAGCTGTACCTGAGCCCAGCCCTGTAGCATAATCTCTCCATTGTGTGAAATGTAGGCCCTGTACAAGCAGTAGCCACGGTCTCCCTTCAGTGGGCAGATGGAAACTCTATTGTTAACTTACACCTGCTGATGCCACAGAGAGGTGAAACTATTTTTGCAAATAGTCATGAATAACTGTATGTTTTTAAAACAGCTTTGACTTCAAGGATGGGGTTGACTAAATGAAATAGCAGTGATTGACAGAGGTAGACACCAACACACCCTTAACTTGACAAAGCTACCTCCTCCTAGGGCGATTACACGGTCGCCTTATAGGATGCAACCTTTCTGCAAACAGTCACTCTCAGAGAGATTGTGGGAGCTTTGCAGATGACTGCTGTCTAATTTATAAATGCAGACAGATTGCCATCATGTTGCCATCAGTCTGAATGAGTCTTTGTCAATGAGCGCAACTCGAGGGGACTCGACTCAACCGGCCGCCAGCTGGCTGTATTCTGGTTATAGTCCTATAGAGAGGAAGGTTGCTGAGCGAAATGTAATCGTTAAATGTGAATTTCTGTGATTTTTGAGGATTTATCACAGTTAATTGCTGTATTATCAGAAATAGCTGTAATTGCCAACTTGACCCGTTCAATCATAGGCAGACAGGCTGATCGCATGATGAAAACATTCTGGTGTGGGAGAGTCATTCTGGTAACATCAGTCTGTCAACCTGAATATTGTTTGCCAGCACACTGCATCACCTGCTTTCTTCAACACTTCCAACCAAATAAATCCCATCTTCAACGTTTTCAGATTCTTTTCATTCAGCACCAGCTCTTGTTATCTAATCTCTGCTTAGTGGCTCAGGATTTAATGTCATACACATCATATTAATGTGTGAGTTTCTGTCTGTGCATAACAAGAGACTGCTCTTACACCCAGGTGCGTAGCCAGCACTGGACCCTGATCATGGAGAGCGTGGTGCCATCGGACAAGGGCAACTACACCTGTTTGGTGGAGAATGAGTTTGGCTCCATCAACCATACCTACACCCTGGACGTAGTGGGTCAGTACTAAGCGCAAAACACACACTAAGGTTCAAAGTGCACCTGTGAGGCTAACAAAGGAGGACTGGAGGAAGGGGAGGCAAATTGGTCTTTCCCACAGTGGGAATACTGTGTCTCCTGTGGAACTGTCCAGGTGCACTTAAGATGCAGGTGGAGGTCAAGGAGGGCTGCCAAGTGTGTCAGAGCTAAAGATGAATATGTCAACAGTTTTAATATAGCTGTCAATAATTTATAATACAATATTTTATTTGTTCAGTCAAACAATTGATGTTTTAAACTAATTGAGGCATCAAGCTTTCTTTCTTTCTTTCTTTCTTTCTTTCTTTCTTTCTTTCTTTCTTTCTTTCTTTCTTTCTTTCTTTCTTTCTTTCTTTCTTTCTTTCTTTCTTTCTTTCTTTCAGGCTATAACAGATGTGTAGTATCTAGTAATTATATGCAAACTGCAAGAAAAAAAAGAAATGTTTTCTCATAAATTAGCTGAAGGTCAGGAAATCCCAAATTCTTCTCATTCAGTACTTCAATGAGTGAGCAGGAAATTAAATATCTTTTGTGAATGATTTGATGATCATCTAGTAACACTCAGTGAGACAGCAGAATGCTGGCCTAGCAGAATCACAGAGTTCAGACCCACCTCAGTCAACCCCCTTTTCTGACCTTTGGAGCAAGACAGCAAAGACTGTTTTTCTGCTTGGTTTGCAAAATCGATTGTGTGGACAACAAGGGGAGTAGAATAAAGATTGTAGATCAATGTGAGCGTGTGTGCTTGTCTAAACTTTGCTCTTAAATTTGATTTGAACTGTTCTCCTTTGGCATTTACTGCACATCAGAATTTATCTGACATAGTAATTCTTCTAAAGCCCAGTCAGAAAACCCACAAATAACCAGGATCGACATGAAGCTGAAGCTGTTTGATTCACCGAAGAACATTTAGGGTGTGCTGCTCACCCATGCATTTGTAGTTTATTGTCACTGTCCTGTAACAGCCCTACTCTAATTACACTCTCTTTGGATTGGTGCCTCCGTGGCAGTGACAAATATTATTTTCAGTATATCAGATGGAGATTGAATACCTGAGGTTTTAGCACAAAAGTGAACATGCAGGCACACAAGCGCACGGAGGTCGACACATGGACGCAAATGCTCCCCAACTCAGGCCCCCTACTCTGCTTCGCTCTGCACTTAGCTAAAGCTCTCCTTCAGACTGCATATTTCTGTTTTTGTTCTGTTTTATTGCACAGCGGTAAACCCCCCTCCATGTCTGGCTCCACAGCCACTGCCCCCTGCAACCTCTTGCTTCATTTTACTCTATTATAGCTGGTTGGATGGAGTGGGGAGAGGGGGAGAAAGAGAAAAAGAAGGAAAACAGGGACAGAAAAGGCTGCTCTTATCAGTCTTTTTTTTTTGTTGTCCAAATGACCTGCTTGATCAGCTATTAAAGCCACACACAGCCAGTTTGTGCTGTTTCAAGCTGGGTTCTGGAGAAAGGACTGCAAAGTGACACACATGGCATGTGGAGAAATGGATGGCATTTTGTGGGTTGCCCAGTGCCATCCAGTGCTGGGCTGGGCTGTGTTTCTCCTAGGCCCCTTCGCTGATCTTTAGGTCGCTGTGCGCCAAGCCACCAGGCTACCCAAAGTTCAACAGAGTTGAATGGGACACCATGCAATGCCCCTGGTCTGTCTGTCTCCATGTGCTTCTGTCTGCCTCTATCCCTCTACCACAGCCATCAAATTACTGCAGCAGTTTTTTTTTTGTTTTTTTTTAAATATGTCTGCTACTTCTTTCCTCGTGTTTTTCCTTCCTTAAGTTCTTGTTTGATAGGCTATGAAAAAACTTCTAGGCCCATGCCCACACATTGTACACTCTTCCCATCACTTCACAGGAAATTACATTGACTTACATTCATTTCCTGGAGACTTGACCATAACTACTACTTGCTTAACTCTCACCCTAACCTTGTTCTAAACTTAAACCTATCCTTCACTCTAAATCTTTATGATTTATGCTAAAGGAGCTTCTCAAAGCCAGATCCCCTCAATGTGACAGTGTGAAGAGACTTGTGTCCTCACAACGTCTGAAATGAAAGTTCACACACACATACACGATATTCCTTTTTCTAATTTAAGAAAGAAAAGTTCCACAGACTTTTATTGTTTGTGGCCTTCTCCACAATCATTATGTGGCCTTTTTTCTCACACCACCACATATTCTGTCATTTGGTCTAAGTTGTCAGCAATGCAGCTTTAAATGCTCCAGCCAGATTTGCACAGCTATAATAATGTTTCAACATCCATCCATCCATTCGTCCATTGGAAAAAAAATAAAAGCAGAAATAAAAAAATATATCTGGTTTTAATAACTTTCCTCTTGCCTCATAAATGCCGTTTGGTATGTTTTACAAAGAGAACATGAAATTTAAGTCGATCACCTCTCCCTGTTTTCTAAAGATCGAGAGGGTGTGGAGGCTTGTGAAATATGGAAGATGAGAGAAAATAGGGGCAAATAAAGAGAGGCAATAAACAAGCTGTGCTCTGGGAATGCGCGGAAAGGAGGAGGGAGATTGGGAGAGAGGAAGAAGGGGTGGGATTCATCTGATCTGACAGATGTCAAAAAGGTGGAGCAGGGACACAAATGCAGACATATGGAAGAAGTCTCTGCCTCTTAGTTTCTGCACTATCCATCTGTTGATCCCCTGTCTTTCCTTCACTCACCCTTCTTATTCTTTCTCCCCTTTTAGCCCTCATTCTTTCTTAAACCCAGCCTCCACGCTCCGACCATCCCCCATGACCCACCCCCACACGTATACATCCACAGGCAAAAACGTATTCACTCCAACTACCTTGAGGCTTTGTTTTGGAAAGGCACTGTGGCGCCCCGGGCTCGGTGATGTCACTTTGTGCGTGTGTGAGTGTTTAGTGGCAGCGGGTGGTTGCTGTCAGTGTGGGGGTTGGTGGGCTCCTCAGTGTAGTAGTGTTTGAAAGGGGGCATTGTTCCATGGGTCTCGCTCTGTTTGGATTTGCAGGGCAAATGTTTGCCTGCAAAAGAATGCAGATAAATCGAGATGTGAGGGTGCTATGAAGGTATTTTACTTTCCAAGACAGGCACATAGTTTAGGTTAACCCCCAATATACACCGCAGTTTATGGAAGCCCACCTCCACCTGAGCTCCTTTACTTTTAGAAATAGATGCTCCTCTTTGTTTTGCTCGTAGCTTCCAAGAGTTTCTTAGATAAGAAAAAGGCAACACATTATGAGCACCTTGATTATACCTGTCTGGGCTGCATTTAGTCTCACAGTGCATGAATTTTTCAAAAATAAACTTTTACTTTCACACAACTGTAAGATTCTTAATGGGAACTGGCAGGTATTTAGACTCTAAACCAGCCTCTTAGCACTAAGATTTTCCTCTCTCGACAGAACGTTCTCCTCATCGGCCTATTCTTCAGGCCGGCCTCCCGGCCAACACCACTGCCCGCGTAGGAGGAGAGGCCAGTTTCGTTTGCAAGGTCTACAGTGATGCCCAACCCCACATTCAATGGCTGAAACATACCACTCAGAATGGCAGCCGCTACGGCCCTGATGGACTCCCCTATGTCAGAGTGTTGAAGGTAAATCCCCTCATTTCTTCTTTTGGATTTTATTCTTACATAAAAAAAAACCCTTTTCCTACTTTGTGTTGTTTTGCCAGTGATTCCAGGTAAATTTCAGCAGCCATATAAGGAACTAATTCCTTTTCTTCCCTTATGAACTGCTAGGTCTTTTCCATGCTGGCTCTTGGTGGTGATTCCTGCTCTCTCCTCTGTCCTGCAGATCCATATGCATTAGTTATAGTCATGATGCTTGACTGACTAATTCCACTCATTCATTTGATGTTCATGTCTAAGTATGTGTGTATGTGGATTGCAGCGTTCAGGCATTAACAGCTCAGACGTGGAAGTGCTCACACTGACCAACGTGACAGAAGAAGATGCTGGAGAATATATCTGTAAAGTCTCCAATTATATAGGCGAGGCCAGCCAGTCGGGCTGGCTGACTGTCACTCCAGGTAACCTATGAGACCTGACCCACCTACACTCCCTCCCTACCTTCCGGTGTGGTTTTCTAGGCTTCGTTCCTGACCTGCTGTACTGTGGTGTTCCTGTTGGTGGTCTCTTGATGGTCCTGGTGTCACAAATCCCCCCCCCCGTGTTACACCCTTGTTTCAGCTGTTCCCCACCTCCCACCCCCAATGGCTTGGAATGATGAGGACATGGAAGCACTGGTCGGGCCTGCATAACTAGACATCAAAATTGTCACAGCTAGCATCTCTCTTTGCCTTATCTTACTTTACTCTTTGTCCCGCGAGCTGTGTCAAGATGGTGTATGGTGCTGCAGTGCTCTCCATGCTGCCTGTGTTGTGCATGTATCTAATGTGTGGTTTAGACTTGCTTTTATTAGCAGGTTCTGTGGGTGATGGGAACCTTTTTGGTATTTGTTTTTGGTGCATTGGTTCTATTTCCTCATGTATTGGTGGCATATTGGGTTCCATCTGTGTCCCCTCCTCCTCTTCGGCCCTGGGTGCTCCCGATATCCTTTCCTCTAGATGGAACTGCAACGATGGATGCTATCCAGCTCCTCTAATTTCTCTTTTGGTGCTGTGGGGGTCTCATTTTTTTCTCTTTTTTTCTCTCTCTCTGTCCTCTCTTGTTTCTTTGACTCTTCCTTGACCTCTCCTCCTCCTTCTTCCTCTTTTTCTTCTTCTTCTCCTGTTCCAGACCGCAGGTGTTAACACCACAGATAAGGAGATAGAAGTTCTCTACTTGCCCAATGTAACATATGAAGATGCGGGCGAGTATACGTGCTTGGCGGGTAATTCTATTGGGATCTCCTATCACACTGCTTGGTTGACGGTGCTTCCAGGTATATACACCCGTATACTGTCTTCTCGTTCCGTTTCCTCTCTCATTCTTCTCTAAAATGGTTGGATTGCGTCATTTCAATTATCTCTGTGGAAGGCAAGTCCTCTCTCTGGAGTCTGATTCACACAACTCAAATATTAGATTATAGCAAGGAGCCGACACGACCATCATCCAAGACAGTGTACTGCAAAAAAAGCAGGGAGAGCATATATTCTATAGTATGATCTGGACTGGTGAGCTGCTGAATGCTCAGAGCAGATAACAGGGTAGATTGAGGCAGAAGTGGTGCTCCAACAGCAGTTCAAGTAACTCTAGACTCCAAAAGGTGGGGAAGGTTTGCCTTTTTTCCCTGTCTGTCTCTCTTGTTTCTCTCCTGCTTCTTGGGGGAAATATTTGAGTGCCACATAATTTGCTTTTTCCCACCTTACATCTCAAAATGTACGTTACCCCCTTCTGGCTTTGATAATTGGTATCTTTTAAAATCCTTATTTCTCTTTGAAATAAAGGTTGAAAGTTAAAGCTCAACACTCGCTTCACGTTGTCTTTACTTTCTCAATTATCAGGGCCAAACCTCTCTGCTTCTGCACAGTGAATGTCTTATGCTTATGAATGGGTGTGTGTGTGTGTGTGTGTGTTATTCCCCTGTTTTTATCCATTGCTGTATGTCTGGCTTGTAATTACACATACCAAAGGATCAAATACATAAAACTCAGTGACAGTGTAGGCATGAGTTTGTTCCAGGTTAAATTGATGATTATTGATGCTCTGAAAAGTTCTTTTAAAATGTACAGCGGGCATTAAATGTGATTGAGCATAGGTGGCTGTCAGCAGCCCTAAACAGACAGCCAGTGTTAAACCATCATCAAGGCTGTAACAAGATAATAGTTTTGTTTTGTCTGTAAACAATACAGCATAATGATCATAGGCAGGCTACTTCCTCTGGGGGTAATATGCAATATTTATTGCACTCAGTGCGCTCTATCTGCATTGCCGGTGCCTTCAAGGCTGTAAGTCCTGTGTGTGCGCTGTGGTTTTTGGACCAGCAGATACAAGGCAGACAGAAGAAAGGTTCCTACATGTAGCTTCACCTCCAGCTGCCTGACTGGTTGTTTGGTTGGCTGTACTGCGCAAGAGTCTTGCTTGTGTTCTGGAGGGCTATGCATTGTGGAACACATACACACACACACAAACTAAGCCCATTTCCTTGGCAGGAAGTTCAGGCCATATACAACCACTCTCCCTTGTTTGCAATCTGAAGTGAAGCACGCGCTGTAGTTTGTGCTCGCGTGTCTCCAACATTAAGATTTAAAAGTCTGTTTAGACTGTTAAGCCTTTTAGACAGGCCATTTAGATTTTAAAGAAGCAGGCATTCTGGGAAAAAGAGATACAGGGGGATGCTATAAAAGATTACCTGTTGATGGTGATTACATTTATGCATGAGTCACCTCCAGAGCATCTGTCTGTGTGTTTGTCTGGTCAAATGGAGAGCATGTATGCGAGTGATCACAGAAAGTCTTCCTTTAACATTCTTCATCTGACTTCTGCCTCACTGACATTTCTTTATTTTCCGCAGCCCTTGAGAAAACTCCCGAGCCCCTCTCCCCAGACTATGTGGAGATTGCAATATACTGTGCAGGCGTCTTCCTCATTGCCTGCATGGTAGGCATTGTTGTAGTGTGCCGCATGAGGAACACTGCAAAGAAGCCCGACTTTGGAGGCCAACCAACGGTTCACAAACTGACCAAGCAGATCCCTCTGCGCCGCCAGGTAACAGAAAGTAGATAAAGAGTTCTAAAGGCATTTTACACCCTAGAGGAGAAAAACACACACTGCAAGTCAAGATGACACAGAACAAAGGACAAAGAAGTGAGCTAAAAGAAAACATTCATATTTAATTAACTATTCTTTCACAAAGCAGACAATAACAAAGCCCCTTTTTCCACATTTAGCCACTCTGCTGTATTCCAAAGAAACACAAAGAAACACTTGTTAAGTCAAACATGTGTCGGCATGACTGCTTGCATTAGCCGCCTTTCTTTGGTGTGGGACAGCAGGCCGTGTTTTTTTTTTGTTTTTTTTGTCAGTAAAAATGCTGTAAAAATAATGATGATGATTCAGACTTTTGGCTTGCATAAAATCAACAGTTCCTGAGGTGATCCATTTTCAAAGACCTTGCAACACAGTGCTTCTCCAGTTAAAAAAATAATAAATAAAAATAAACAACAACAGTTTAAAAAAAAAATATTGAAAAATCTAGCCCTCCTTTTTTTGCAGTTTCCTTCTTTCCGGTCCAGTATTGGACCCTTTGGTAGGCTGTACCTTTGACACCCTTGACCTAGAGCTGAAAAATAAAAGCTGCACAGCTACACATGCTTGAGAGGCGAGAAAAAAAATGTGGTAGCACAATCTGATCTACATAGTTTTCGCTCCTATCTTTAGGTCTTTATAAAGAGGTCAAACAAAGGTTTTGCCAGAATTATAAGAAAAAAACCAGAAAGCCTTTATGAAGTACAGTGAGGTAGTAGAGCAACAGAGCCCACAAAGACTGGAGATCAAAACTAATTACCACATTTTTTTCTCACTCAGCTCCCCTGGCTTTCTTACATGGTTGATGTACTTATAAATAAAACAAAGATTACACTGCAGTATGGGCCAATGTGGGAGTTTAAAGAATCCAGACTTCATTTAAATGGCATACATTTTTGTGCAAGTTAGCACTGCTGCCTGAAACCACAGCCGCAGATTTTTTTCCCCTGTATATAAGCCACAGTTTCCCCTCAAAGGGAAAACCAAAAGGTACAAAAAGTGTTGGATTACATTCTGCAGAGAGACTGATTCCTGTGTCAAGGTAAGGTTAGGGTGGAGAGCGGAGAGATGAGCCCCGGAGACAGTCGTGAAGCTGAGCATTTAACATTTATCAAAATTACTGTTGCTGCTAACTTAATCATCATTGAAATATAATCTCTGGCCTTGGGAAAGACTTTATCACAATACCAAAGCATTAAATGTGGAAATCACAAATATGCTACTCATACTGATATGCCAGAGTTCCCAGTATTGTTATTTTGTAAATTACATAGTCAATCATACATGCCTCATTTACTCCTCTAGTGATGCCTTGGAGCTTTAACTGATCTCTGAATCCAGACCGCGGTGATCAGCCAATCTTTTTCCTCCTGCAGGTTTCAGCAGACTCAAGTTCTTCCATGAACTCTGAGTACGCCTCTGGTGCGCATTACAACACGGCGGAGCTCTGCACACGATGAGCCGATCCCAGAGTACGACCTTCCTGAGGATCCGCGGTGGGAGTTTCCTAGAGACAGGTGAGAGATGGCCTTCCTTTTCCTGTGACATCCATTGATCCTGTCTGCTTAGTACTCAGAAAAGAACTTGTGATTTGGCCTAGTGTCCAGTGATTCATGGAGCTGTCATTACCACTTTTTCCTAATTGCAAGTCTTACCATTTTACAGAATGCAAAATTAGATAATTATGTAAATCAGATTCAGCTCCTGCAATAAACTATGCAAACACCTGAAAATGCTGATCTGCTGCCTGGTACCACATTCTTTTGAAAGGAGGTAGGCATAATAATACAGTAAGGATTCAGTCACCAGTAGTATCTGATTTGATCTCAGCTACAAAATGATCAGATTAATGATTTTTCAGAGGCGATGAGTGCAGACAATAATGACTGGAGCTGTTGAAGAATGGTTCTGGTGTCTGAGATAAAGGCCTGCTGACTCCTCTGTTGGTGCTGCAGTAAAATGACCTGAACTTGGCATGCCGCCCTGCCTCATCATTATAACTACTCCTACGTCACATTCTCACTCACCCATAGTGACACACACATGCTTCTGTTGGTAAGGAGTGAAGCCGTGCTAATTAGCGGTTAGCATTCACAGCTTTCATCTGCATGTTTGGGCTAGGAGTGCTTACTCGGTTTCATACCAGAGGAATTAGCACCGCTGAGGTTTCGGTTAGTCACAGTAAATGCAGCCAGTGATAAGCGCTCGGGTGGATTTAATAGGACAGCAAAGGTTACAGAAGTTTAATGCTGTCTTGAGGCCTCAAGTTTTGAAATAAAAAAAATTAAAATCCCAAGCTGTTAACCTGAAAGAAGGTCTGTCTTTTGTTAAAATAGTTGTAAAAAGAGCTTGGATCATAAATCTTAGCACCAGTCATCAGTGAAAAACACTTCTGATGTAATATTAGACTCTCAAAGTGCATGCTGAATGGCATTCTGCTGAGGAGGTTTGATTTTTAAATGATGAACTAACCATAGGAGTTGTTTTGTCTGGGCTGAATAAATGTGTGCCTCTCTGTTTGAGTCTTTATTCCTCGCTTGTCATCTTAGCGCCTGAGGGATCATGTCGGGCTTGCAATACACTAACTGAACCAGTAAATGACAAAA
>JAMQGT020005847.1:0-10385 GCA_024447675.2 Pterophyllum scalare
ATGGCAGCTCAGCACAGGAGTATAGAGAATAACAGGAAAAACATGACTGTGTGAAAACAGCCCAGTCAGAAGTTTGGACACACTCACCCGTTCCTGTGAGCCAAAATTTCAGTTATTGAGGTCAGTGTATATACAAATAAGTGTCAGTTCATTTCTGAATACAAAGAGAATATAAATTACAAATAGAATAAAATTGGAATAACTTTAAGGTCCTGGCAACCTGCAGTGCAGTGGAAAATTAGAAAAAAAGTGAAGGTCTGCATTCTAATCCACCAAAGTCGGTGGTCATAAAGTCACCAGTTCAGTGTTAGGAATTCATCAGCAATTTCCCTGTGAAAGCTTGTTTGCCCAGTTTAAAACACTTATTAAAAAATTATTAAAATCAAAATTATTTGATTATTGGGTGTAATTAAAACTGTTGCATCACTGAGAGGGTAACTACTAATCTTAAAATGATTAAATGTCTGAATTAAGCTTTTTCTTTGTTAGAGAATGATTACATCATCTCTTCTTCAGTCACAGATTCTCACTTGTTGTCATGATATAGAGTCGACCATCGCCATATCACAGTTCTCTTATTGTGGCTTCACTGTGTCACAGGGATTTAAAAAAACCATCTAATTCTGTATTGCAGAGTTTTTGTTATATCGCAGGATTTTTGTGGTATATGGGTATTTATATAACTCCCCATATCTATGTTTATCACTCGGTCGAAGACATCAGTTATGCCTACGCCTTTAGTGGAAATAGAAGTTACGGCCGAGGGTGAAGCTACTGCACCACCCAATGAAGCACCTGATTCAAGTTCTAGTAAGAGAGTGGGAAGGGTTTATAAAGCCTTAATATATATATATATATATATATATATATATATATATATAATAAAAAACCCCAGCAATAGGTGAGGGATCACTGTGTATCTCTTGCTAGAAGCTACAGTGGAATTCCACAAAACAGCAAAGCCATTACATTGATGTTCCATGTTAATGTTCATTTCTTTGGCCTGTTAAGATGTCCTGTGGCTTGTTATTAGTGGGAAACGTTGGTGACTATCATGAGACAAAAGAAAAAGTGTTAGTGAAGAATTAACCTCAAGAAGCAAATTTGTAGACGAATGCGTGAAAACACAAAGAATTAATCACCGTCTGCTATGTTGGTCAAAGTTGTGATTTAAGGTATCACCGGGTCTCAAGTTTCTCAAGAGAGCTAATGGTTCTTGTCTGGGACTAGCTGGCTGTTTTTGGGGCAATGATAAATAAAAGCTCAGCAATAACACCGAGAATGGAACCAACCTGGGCACCAAAAGGATAAAGGTCACTCTCGAGGATTCCAGTGTTCACATTTTGGACCAGGAAGACACATGGTTAGAGAGAGGCGTTAAAGAAGCATCTATGTTCACTGTGAATGACCATCAATTTACAATGCAGTCCCATCCCAGGCACCTCAGCCCCCACTCACAGCTTTCTTTACGTGACCTCGATGGGTCACTTGACACAGTTGGGCAAAGTCTCACGGTGGTTTCACCCAAAACCACTGATTGTAATGACCCATGTGTTTTTTTCACATCTTGGCGTATGTGATTATGCATATGAACAATAGTACACCTCCAGGGGACAACTCTCACTGGGGTCTACATACCTGGGACTCTCCACCGTTTGGTTTTAGAACTGAAGAAGCCTTTCAGATGAGAGGTGAAACTTCTTTAAGGAACTTAAAGAAGTCCAGTTGCCTTTTTCAAGAGCCATCCATTTTCTTTAGCTTATCCGATGCAGGGTCACTGTCATAGGACAAGAGACACTGCACGCCATGGACAGGTCACCAATCTATTACAGGGCTTGAGTTTTTAATTGAAACCTAATTACAAAACCTGCTATACCTTAATGGGGAGTACAGACCACGCTTTGGCAATTGCAGTATCGAATGAGAGTCCTCCAATGACTAAGCATCCTTAAATATAATGGTTTTGTTCAAAACTGGTGAAAAGGTGGGCTGCTCAGGTTGATCACACCTACATCCTCCCCACTCTTTCTGCCTGGGCTTCCTCTACAGGAGGAGTGCGCTCTTTTTCCTTCAGCTCATTAACCCAGTCACATACCCATTCACAGAAGCACTTCCTACATCAAAGTGCTTTCTATCTGCGTGTTTGTCATGAAATGTACTTGCAGTAATAATGAGGGTGAGAACCTGCAGCAATGATAGAGAAAAGACCTAGGAGATCTGAGCCATCTGCAGCCCCAGCAGCCTTGAAGACCCAAGGCCACACATTCAGAAGACAACTGTGTATGCACTCCAGACCAACACCAGACACCCACTCAGTCAACAACAGACACAAAAACGGGACGAGACACAAACTGGCCCTAGTCTGAAACAGGCTGCCCTCAGCTGACCCAGACTACCACATAACAATATGACGTAACTGAATTGAGCATGTAAGGCCCATTTGGAACATCCTTTGCCCTGCATAGTGTGTTCTATGGAGAGGTTTGTATTGTATAGGTCATTCTTATTCATTTTGAAGATGTTTAAACATATTTCATATGTTTTGATCTGGGCTGATGCAAAGATCTTACTTCCATTTTGCAGTTGGGAGGGAAATCAAATCATTTTTTAACAATAACACAAACATTTTTGATAACAATGTGGGGGTAAAGCGATTTAGACTCTTTCCCATGTAGGTATTTCTAAGTTCACTTAATTGAGATTAAACCTTTCCTGTGTGACAGACTTTAATTGCTGATATTACAGAAATTTACTGTTGCTAATTCCATATTTTGTCATAAGTTCTTGGAATGAAATACATTTTTTTTCTTGAATATTATGTTCTAGATGTTTTATCTCTTTCTGGAAAATTTTCTTTTTCTGACAAATGACTGTTCTAAATGGATGTTAGTTTACATGGGATAAGAGAAGACAGTTATTTTTTAAAATTCCCACCAGGCTGTCAGAGAGGTGTTTATGCTAAGGTTAAGCTGTCCAACGAGCTTGATTTGGTGTAATTTAGAACATACTGCAATCTATTGGCTAATAAGAAGTGATGTAAAATTTGTAGTTCTAAACCACCATGAGTTTTAAACTTATCTGTGATGCTTAGTTTTGCCATAAACATTTTGAAATATTTGAGTGAATTAAACCAAGCAATAGAGGGTTTATTAGGGATCAATGAGAACAGTTGATTTTAGGTAAAACCATCATTTTAATGGTGGCAACTCTCCTCATGAGTGCTACAGAAGGTTTGGACACACTCATCCATTCATTTGAATGGGTGAGTGTGTCCAAAAATTTGTTGTATATGGTTGAGGAAGTGATTGTTGGAAGATAAGATTTAGTGGAGAGCTTCAAAGAGGCAACAGGTGGTTTTTGCTACAGATCTACAATGAAATTATGTTTCCTGTTGGATTTGGAATTTTTGAAGGAGGAGGACCTGCATGAGTTTTTGACTTGGATGAACGCGGTGTGTGCAAAGTTAGAATGCACTGAGAGCTGGACAGTTTAACGGCCTTACGCCAAGATAAAGATCCTTTCGTTTGCTGGGATTTGTTTTCCTGTGTCTTTATAACATTGCTAATTTTCTCAGATAAAACTCATTCCCTGATATACACAGGGTTAAGATTATGTGTTAAAGTGAAGGCAACTCCGCAGAAAAATGCATGTGATAGCTGTTGGGTGCAGTGACCTCAGCTCAGACTTAAAGTTGTACCTATAGAAGATCTGAGTCAATCACAGTGACACATGCTGACAACAGCTCACAAAAAAAAACTTGCTTAAACATCAGAACTGCCATGACTCATGAGCCAACTGCATAGTACTGCATGCTGCATATAACTTTGGATACTGTGGCTCCTCTGAAAAGGAAAGTCTCAATCAAGTGCCTGACTCTGCGGTATAGTTTCTTTTCAGCACTGTAGCCAGGCTGACAAAGAGCCAGAGCTCTGTAGAGCCGAGTATTCCTTTCACTTTAACTAGTAATGACTTCTCTGATTGAACTTTCAGAGTTAACTTCAATAGTTACTTCCTCCAAACCATCAGCATGTTTATTAGATCCCATTCCTACTAGACTGTTCAAGGAAGTCCTTCCATTTATTGATGCTTCAATCTTAAAAATGATCAATCTGTCTTTATTAGTTGGCTATGTATCACAGGCTTTTAAGGTGGCATTTGGCAATATTTCTAAAATTAGAAACATCCTTTCTCAGACTGATGCTGAAAAGTTAATTCATGGATTTATTCCTTCTAGGCTGGACTACTGTAATTCATTATTATCAGGCTGTCCTAAAAGCTCCCTGAAAAGCCTTCAGCTGATCCAAAATGCTGCAGCTAGAGTACTGATAGGGACTAGAAAGAGAGAGCAGATTTCTCCCATATTGGCTTCTCTTCATTGGCTCCCTGTTAAATCTAGAATAGAATTTAAAATCCTTCTCCTAACATACAAGGTCTTGAATAATCAGGCCCCATCTTATCTCAGAGACCTCATAGTACCGTATCACCCCAATAGAGCACTTTGTTCTCAGACTGCTGGCTTACTTGTGGTTCCTAGGATACTTCAGAGTAGAATGGGAGGCAGAGCCTTCAGCTTTCATATACCCCACTCCGCATTTAATCATTAATTATTATTAATCTCTGGCTCCCTTCCACAGCATGTCTTTTGTCCTGTCTCCCTCCCCTCAGCCCCAGCTGGTCACAGCAGATGACTGCCCCTCCCTGAACCTGGTTCTGCTGGAGGTTTCTTCCTGTTAAAAGGGAGTTTTTCCTTCCCACTGTCGCCAAGAGCTTGTTCACAGGGGGGTCATTTTGACTGTTGGGTTTTCTCTGTAATTATTGTAGGGTCTTTACCTTACAACATAAAACTGTTGTGATTTGGCTCTATATAAATAAAATTTAATTGAATGGAATTACATGTCCTGCTGCCTTGTTGTCCAAAGTGCTTTGAGTGGACAAATAGAGTAGAAAAGCACTATATAAGAACCAGTCCATTTACCAGTTACAGTTATTCAATAGACTACAACCATGACAGAAGGGGACTAAAACAGCTTGTTGCAGGCAAGAAAACCTGTGGGGCTACACCAAGGCCCACTATAAGATAAATAAGGTTTATTAGGAACTGAAAATCATGCAAATCTAATCTAACATGTTTAAGAATAAAACATATGGAGGTGAAAATTAGCTCCACTTTAAATACAATTTTTGATGCATTTTTGATTTTCAAACCTCAGTTTGTTTTGACATTTTTACACATCACTTTGTATTTGTTCAAGTATGTGGTCACCTGTGGATTACTATAGCAGGTTAATGCCAGCTGAATAATGAACCTCAAGAAACATAGTTTGAGAAGCCCATTTCAGCATATGTATAAAATTTCATTCTAGAAAGGTACTTCCCACCCCTTTGCTCTTTGTCTAGAGGTGATACTGAAGTACCACCAACATGGCCAAAGAGAATTTTAGCTTAGAGAGAAACCCCCCACAAAAACAGACATGCAGCTGCAGTTCTGCCTGTGTTGGTTGTTGTGTTGCCACAATACAGGGTCCCATATGTGTTTATGTCTTTATGTGATTTTAAATACTGCTAGTTTGGCTGTCTGGGCCTGACAGCTGCTTCAGGAACACAGATGGCTTATCTGCCTGCTTTTCCCCATGTCAAGGAAAAAAAACATCCAATGATTGTGTTTTTTCATTTCTGCTGTTTGGTTTAATTTAATTTATGCCTATGGTGTGGTAAGATGAATCCTAATGAGAGCTGAAGTCTGAAATTCATAAAGATTGTTATTGAAATAGCAAATGTTGACAAACCAAAACATACTTAGAAACTGACAAAAATTATTCAAGCAAAATAGCATCTGCTTAACATGATCTATATTCATCGGTATCTAGTGATGGAAGACAGGAACACCTGAAATGAAAAACAGGCTAAGAAACAAAACAGCACGACTTATACAGACATCAGTAACTTTCTTCTTAATATTCCAGCTTCAAAGGATGTCTTCACCATGTAGTGTATGATTTTGCTGGAACAATTTAAAATCATTTTTAATCACCTTAGAACAACATGGTGTTTAGCTAGTAAGTTAGCTGCTCTTTACATTTAACTAAGAAATCCACACCTGGGTGTGTTTACATGTATGCACATCAATGCATCCAGGTATGCCTGGGTTCACCATGAATAATGTAATGGCTTCTTTATCCATCTGAGTGCTGTACTAGGCTAAGATGGATCAGAAAGCTCAGCTCAGGATGGCCTCATCAAGCAGACAGCCAAACAGAGAAAGAGAACTCACATGGAGGTTCACAGGGAAAGTTTGGGAGTGTAACATGTGTGTGTGCATGCACGTGAGTGTGTTGATGCTTTCTCCCTGTGGTCATCACATACCTTCTTCTGCTTACACAGCTGAACAACATTACTTCAGTATTACAATTCAACTTTATGTGACGATGCGGTCAAGGTTTGTCTAGATGTGTAGCTGCAACAACGCCACCTGGGGGAATTTCACCCGCAGGAAATATTAAATTTATGAATAAATTGATTACAAATTTGCATCAAAGACTACAGGTTTGAGTAATAAACCACGGGAGAGAGAAGGTTTGAAGATTAACAAAATATTTTATTTAAACAATGCAGTTAAAAGAAATATAAAACCAAAAAAATACAATAGCTTGGCTGTAACAGTACTAGCGCACCAACTGGAAAACTCAAAATAAAACCTAAGCTGGACTTACAGGGCGGCAGGGCCTTAACAGAGAGGGAAGAAAAACAACATCACATGCCACGCCTTCACCCAAAGTGCTGCACAACAACAACAAACGTGAACAGAAGCGGAAAAGAATCCCACCACCGGGGAATCGACCACCCTGCCACTGGCTCGTCCCTCTTGGCTCGCTCAGCTCTAAAAAAACACAAGACAGAATTAAAATACACACAGTTGCGCACTACAGTCATAAAAACACTTTGTAGTGACAGCCGGAACAATAAAAATACTAAGAAACATAAAGGAAAGAAACCTCCCCAGGCACACACCCACATAATAAAAGACAGCAAAAAGTACTTAAAACACTTAAAACACCGGATAAAATGATCTGCTGCTCAGAAGCAATGCCACAATTCCACCACACTTAGTCCTTGAAGTAGCTGGTTGAATCAGTGGCAAAAGCCCTCAACCGTTGTATGTGTGGTTACACTTGTTCAGGCGGCACCAAAATCCCTTTAGGCCAAACAACAATCCTCCTCAGGCTAAACAGCAGACCTGTAATATGGGGGCAACGCTGCAGTCTGTATGACTCACAGCAGCACGGCTGAGTTTAAGAAGAGCATCGCTCGCTCAACTTAAGAACGGGAGCCCGAAGTAACCGGTAGCGGTCACACAGCTGATGTGCTAGTTGTTGCTCCTCACCAAAGTAGCTAATCTGCCGTGCTGTCATAATCACGCAGCTGATTCAGGATGCTCGAGACAACTGAGATACTGCCGCTCACACGCACACTCTTTACACCAGGGAGGGCAAAGGAGAAGAATGACAAACGCTCAAAGCCCGAGCGCCTTTATCCTGTTAAAGATGCTACCTCACAATTAATTGCAGGTGCGCCATCACACAGCATAACAAGGGCGAGCGAGAGAGCAAGACAGCGACCAGGCCTGGCACACGATGTTGCAGAGGCGTATCAACCAAGACAGCCCTACAACATCCAGAGTCTTCAGGAAATCAGGGCAAATCTCATCGACCCCAGGGGCACTGCCACCAAGGAGTTGTTTAACCACCTCAGTGACCTCACCCCCAGTGATGGGCGAGTCATCACCCTCATCCCCAGACTCTGGTTCCACTACGGAAGGCGTGTCAGTGGGATTAAGGAGGTCCTCGAAGTATTCCTTCCACCACCTGACTATAGCCTCAGTTGAAGTCAGCAGCACTCCACCCACACTATAGACTGTGTGAGTAGAGCACTGCTTTCTCCTCCTGAGTCGCCTGATGGTTTGCCAGAATCACCTCGAGGCCATCCGAAAGTCTTTTTCCATGGCCTTATTGAACTCTTCCCACACAGTCACTGCCTGAGCCCCATTCCGCTTGGCTTGTTGGTACCAATCAGGTGCCTCCGGAGTTCCACAGGCTAACCAAGCCTGATAGGACTCCTTCCAGCTTGATGGCTCCCTTCACCTCCGGTGCCCACCATCTGGTTCAGGGATTACCATCACGACAGGCACCAACCACCTTGCAGCCACAGCGGCAGCCTCAGCAATAGAGGTGCGGACCATGGTCCATTTGGACTCAATGTCATCAGCCTCCTTCGGAATGCTGTTGAAGTTCTGCTGGAGGTGGGAGTTGAAAATCTCTCGGACTAGGGCTTCTGCTAGGCATTCCCAGCACACCCTCATAATACATTTAGGTGCGCTGGGTCTGTCCAGCATCTTCCCCTGCCACCTGATCCAACTCACCACCAGGTGGTGATCAGTTGACAGCTCAGCTTTTCTCTTCACCTGAGTGTCCAGAACATACAGCCACAAATCTGATGATGGGATTACAAAATCTATAATCAACCTGCGACCTAGGGTGTCCTGGTGCCACAGTTCTTCGAACATGGTGTTCATTATGGACAAACTGTGGTTTGCACAGAAGTCCAATAACAGGGGTTCATATGGGTTCAGATCAGGCAGGCCATTCCCCCAGTCACGTCCTCCAGGTCTCACCGTCATTCCCCAAGTGAGCATTCAAGTCCCCCAGCAGAACGATGGAGTCACCTGATGGAGTACCCTTGAGCACCCTGCTCAGCGACAAAAAGGGTGGGTACTCTTAATTGTCATTCAGCGCATAAGCGCAAACAGCAGTCAGGACCTGTCCCCAGGCCCAAAGGCAGAGGGAAGCGACCCTCTCATCTATCGGTGAAAATGCCGACGTGCAGGCAGCAAGCTGGGGGATACAAGAATACCCACCCCAGCTCACCGCCTCTCCCCGGGGGCAACTCCAGACTGGAACAGAGTCCAGCCCCTCTCCAGGAGACTAGTTCCAGAGCCCAGGCCATGCGTTGAGGTGAGCCCAACTATATCTAGCTGGTATCTCTCAACCTCATGCACCTAGCTCAGGCTCCTTCCCCACCAGAGAGGTGACATTCCCTGTCCCATTAGCCAGTCTCGATAGCCGGGGATCGGTCCACCAGGGCCTCCGCCGTTGGCCACCGCCCGACACACACTGCACCCGACCCCTACGATGCCTCCTGCAGATGGTGGGCCTACAGGAGGGCGGGGCCATGTCATCTCTTCGGGCTGTGGCTGGCTCCAGGGTGGGGCCTTGGTAAGCCCTATTGCAGGCAGGGTAAACCATTCCCTTGTTGACCTTTCCATAAGGGTCTTCTGAATCACTCTTTGTCTGGCCCCTCACCCAGGACCAGTTTGCAATGGGAGACCCTTCCAGAGGGACAAGCCCCCATGCAGCATAGCTCCTGGGATTGCTGGGACACACAAAGCCCTCCACCATGGTAAGGTGGTGATTCAAAATTATTTTTTAGCATTAAAGATATAATTTTGGTCAAAGAGGATTAAATTTACTGGTGGATAAAACAGACGTAAAAGATGATTGTGATAATTATCAATACTGTCAATTTAGGGCAGCTGTGGCATAAACCTTGAATTGGGTGATCTAATACATTTGTAAAGCACTCTATCTAGGCAAGAGTTTCTTCAAGTCATTTTTCAAAAGGATGTCTTTAGTAGAGAGCCAAACAGACTGACCTGGGCAGGAATGTGTCATCAGTCTGCCACACATTTATTGCAATTAGCTGTTCTTAAAGTGGCTTTGGTGTGTCTCCAAATCTTTCAGCAGTGCCTCATGTGATGTTGGACAGAGGTGACCATAATTCATTCTTCAAGGCAAGAAATAACAGGTTTGTAGCACAAATTGAACTGCTTAGAAAACCTGTCTACTGTGGTGAGTAAAACAGTATTACCATTAGAAGGTGATAGGTCAGACACAAACTCCAATATATGTGACCAAGGTCGTGAGGGCATAGGACAAAATGCAATGCTCTAGCCAGAAAGATTTTACAGGCCCGTTTGATCATTTGATGGGTGGGGGGCTCTTGGTACCAAATATACAACTGTTGTATGTTTGGCTGTATGTTGGGGTGGTGGGGGTCCCATCTAATTACCAACCAAATGTACCAAACAACCACTTGTTATGATAGCAATCTTATCATGTGCGTGAGTGGATCGTGTGGCTTGTGTGTGGAGGTGAGGACCCAGAAGTCAGGACTCGGGAGCCAGCAGTATAAACCAATTAAAGGAGAGCCTTTATTGGGGCTGTACATGAACCAGCAAACAACCAAGGTAAAGGGACAAAGGGCCAGAGAAAAAACAAAACAAAACGGGGAGAAAAAAAGCCCAAAAGGACGGCTGTCTGTGTTTCCCGCTG
>JAMQGT020005851.1:0-107813 GCA_024447675.2 Pterophyllum scalare
GATTTCCATTGATGATTTTTGTGTGATTTTGTTGTCAGCACATTCAACTTTGTATAGAACAAAGTATTCAATCAGAATATTTCATTCATTCAGATCTAGGATGTGCTATTTGAGTGTTCCCTTTATTTTTTTGAGCAGGCTATATAGCTGCGCTCCTGTATACAGATAAACAAGAGATCAAACTGCAGGTCAGGGTTGACGGTATGGCTAATCTGACATTTGTTTACTGACTAGGGGATGATGTTTTAGGAACATTTTTTTTGCTTTCTGTTTTTGTGGATTTAAGAATTTGAAAAATAAAAACCAAAGTGCATTTTTCATGCATACAGTGCATCTATTTGTTTGTTTGTTTTTTAGACTAAACCCATTGTGCTTTAGTCTAAAAGTGCAGCTGGGCACAAAACCCACTGAGCTTGACCTGTTCAATGAAATCCACTTCCACTTCAGTGTTTTGGATTTGTTTTTGGGTTGTTTTTTTTTTTTTAATGGTGTGTATATGTTTATTTCATACATACATTTTTAGCACAAAAAGTCCCCATAAAGCTACAGAGCATGATCCAAATATGTGTCAAATAGCTGCCTGGCACAAGAAAAAATAAATCTTTTTTGCAGCTTTAAGGCACAGAATAGCCATCCACTCTCAGTCAAACTACTATGTTCAATTAAAGAATTACACTCCTGGAGACAGTAGTAACTCTTGGACACAACAAATAAAGCAATTTCACAGCCGCATAAGTGCTACTTGGCCCATGTCCATGTTTAACAGCATTAAAACAACAAAAAAATCTGACCAAATCATGTACAGATGGACAAGATCTGTCATAACTGTTTCTCATCTCTTTTACAAGTCTTCTTGCCCCCTCTTGTCATTATGAGCTCATGCCAAACAACTGCAAGGACATATGCAAATGACTGTAGCTAACAGGAGATAAGTCTTTGGCACCACCAGTGGTTTTGACAGATGCTACAGACAGACACACGCCATAGAACATTTTGTCTCGCAGAGGCAAAGCAGGCATCGGGGCTAAGATTTGGTGGCTTTTGACTGGCTAACGAGATTCTGGCATCATGACTCCACAGTGATCAGGGTGGAACAGAGCAGTATGAATTGTCATGGTTCACATTTTGCCATGTTGAAACAGACAGACATGCTGGCTGGCAGACATTTCCAAAAAGGATGGAGTGTGTGTTAATGGTATACTTAAGCCTTGAATTGAGCTGTTACATTATCCAAAGAAAGATTTTTTTTACTCCCAGTAGATGCTGGGAGTAAATGCGTAATAAATGAATGATTAGTTGAAAATATAGACTGACTTTGTGTTTTTATATTAAACAACAATTACACATAAAAATCAACACATTACAACCTAATCTCAGATGGAATATTGCAGTATACTAATTTTGTCATTGCTATTTTAGTCACACCTCCGATATTTATATTGTGCTGTGTCCATATTATGTACATTTGCTTCCATGTACTACAATTGAGCCTCTTCATATTCCTCAGTCTTTTTCTCTATTTCTGTCAGTGGGAATAAATTTATTTTGGCCTTGCTTCCCTTATCAGCATTATACCATTATGGTGTGACAAAATGCCTCAAATGCATATTACCACACTTATTTGCATCTCATTTAATGTCCATTCAGTAAATTGTGATGATTCAACATTTTCTTTTCATAATTGAATTTCATTGAGTGAAAAAGGTGCACTGATGTAGTGTGACTGTCTGCCTCATGCATGTCTTCATATATGTGTAGGGGAATGAGTCCATTACTGTTTATCTTATAAGATTTTTTTTTTTTTTTGCAGGGTCTCGGCTTTGTAGCCCAGCTGTTAATGCATCTGTACCTAATCATTTGGAGTGATATTTTTTTGCCATGTTTCTTACATTACATTTTCCGTGTTTATTAATATACTCTATAACAAAATACAAGTACATCATTGTACATATATAAAGACATTAGAATGCACTGTTGAAAAACCTCAGTTTAGCAACACTGAGTGCACCCTTACTTCACTGAGATGCATGCTTTGATTTCTGATGATGTATTTGATCCTTCTGGGAATGAATGATACCTATCTCTCACAAGTCTGTGATAGAGATGCTTTTTTTTTTAGCTACTTTTTGCTAGAGAGGTTGAACTGCTCTGCATTTCATTTTAAGACACTTACAGATATTTGAATGGATTTAAGAGGAAAAAGTTCCTCTCTTCTTAAGATTGGTAGTCATCTTTTCATGCAGTTGGCCTCAACTGGAAGTTACATATACAGTCATTCTCAGCATGGAGAAAGTGCACTTCTGTTTGTTTTTAATTGTACACAGGATGAACATTGTGGACTCAATTTTGATGTAAATTGCATTTTTGTATATATTAGACTCACAAAATAACTTTAGAATTTCTGATAAGGTATAGTTTGCATACTTTTGTCAGCCACAGAATGTATATTTTACTGTAATAAGCCTAAGTGGTCAGCTTTGGTTGTTTCAGATCTGTATTTTAGATCTGAAAGTATGTATCACTGTCAGATTGTATAAACCAGTTCCTTATGAATTATACTTAACATCAAAAATGCATTTTCTTGACAATGTAACACCATGGCCACAAAAGTGACAGACAGACCACTCTCTAAGAACCTTGTGCCTGCGCCTAGGGAATGCAAATGTGCTAAACGCAGTGAAAACCAATCTCGTTTTTCATATTCATTCCTGGGATTTTTTTTTTTCAGTCTCCAAATGCAGGAGTGACATTAAGCAGCAGGATTGGACCATATTTAGATTTGCACTCTATCATACCCCTCCCCTTCACAGCCATTCTGGGAGTCCACTCAGATTTCTCTACTCTAAGGGGCCCTCCTCTCACAACCGCAGTAAATGCGGTAGATCAATAAATAATAGACACATGAAACATTAAAATTAACATACATGAATCCACATATGCATAGGTAAAATCTGCATTAGACAACTGCTGTAGTGCAAAGAGTGAAGTCCAAGAGGTTTAGCTAAAGCTGAAATGCAGTGAGTCTGACTTCCTTAGATTCAGAAGGAACAAATAGTAATAGTGTAGAGAACAAATAAGAGTCGTCATTAGAATTTCATTCTTAACTCAACCCAGATGAAAGATTGATAGCGGAAACTGATAATTGAATATTGATGAGCTGTTTAAAAATAATTGTTTTTCAACATTGTAAAACTGAAGCACTGTTATTGTTGATGTAATGTGGTTGCATATTTGATTTTTAGTGACTTTGTGAATTTGATGTATGACTTCAACATCCCCCTTACTGCAACTGTGTGTAAATACACAATTTCCTTTATTCATTGCCCCCCCCCCCGAAATGCTGGAACTAAGGTGCAGGACACACAGCACCTATTTCTCTGGTGTATGCGTGTATGTTTAGGCAATGTGAGGATGTTTTTATTTTAAAAAATATGATAATATTGGTCTGACATTTGCATCTAATTAAAAATGTAGTGGCATGGATGAGGATGATCTTATATGGCCTCTACCTTTCTTGACCAATCTGTCCCCTGTGTAAAGGGCTATGTGCATCTTTAACAATGTAAACAAACATCTAAGCCAAAGAATTTCAAATTCAGCTCAGCTACAGTACATGCAATATGCTGTAGCCTATACTGCTGTGTGCAAACCTATTAAATACAAAATAGTGCATTAATAAACAACAAATACCTCCCGTGCTGACAGGATACATGCAGTCTGACAGCTGCATATGAAACTCCAGCAGAGACAAAGATAAGATGTCAAAATGTCCAGTGTAGATTGCATGTATCATGAAAGATTGAACATGCTATTATGTTTCATATCATTATTTGTCCTCATAGTGTATTTTAAGCATGTTTCCACTCAAACTACAAGCAGTCATTCATTTAGATAGATTGCCATTTAATACTGAATGGACTAATTCTTGTATTCTTATATGTCTGTGTAGGTTCTCAGTCATCCAGGTCGTACTTTCACACTCGAGTGAACACACCGGAGAGCAACTGGCTTCAGTCAGGTGGTGCATGGGGGAGAACCATCGCCATAAACTTGGGCAACTCCAAGCCAGAAAGCCAGCAGCAGCTGGTGACTCAGAATCCAGCTGGGGCAATCGGCTCGCCCCCACCACAGGGTCGTACCTGCTGGTCAACTGCCAAGGTCAGATTCTGATCTAAGACCCAAAATTGAACACTCTAGGTACACATTCACCAGCCTACAATAAAATAAACCAGATTGCCAAGATTTTCCACAGTGGTGACACTTACCTCATGCCACAATCCAGCCTCGCACCAGACCTTTTGCCACAAACATCTCTCCTACCAGTAACCTACTAATTCGTGCTGTTGCAAGACCTTTGCTTAAAATCAATATTAATTTCACCTATTTTTTTCTAAGTTGCATGAGTTCACATTAATACATTCACAGAACGTGTAAATCATGTGGTAAGTTACTTTTTTTAATGAATACTTACTGTTGAATCTTGATTAACGACTCAGATTGTTAAAGTTTTGAAAAATCGAACATGCCAAACAAACATTTAAAGACTAATAGCGTTTAAAAAACAGACAAAGGAACACACTACTGCATAGAACGAAAAATAGAAAATAAAACTTTATAGAATATCAGTGTCTTTATCCTATGATATTTGCACACAGTTAAATAAACTGGGCAGAATAATTGGAATAGGTAATATGACCTTTTATAATTTGCCTTACTGTGGCCTGATGGGCAGTAGTGCTTTACTAATTAGAATTAAAGAGTAATCTGATGAAGCACAACTGACTCAATCAAAACAGAGTTTGAAGTCAATGCTATAATTTTATCAGAATTGCATTTGTTGTAATAAATGAGGCCATTAATTCCAAATACACTATGATGAATGCTACTTGGATGGGTGACTTCAGGAGAAATAGCTTTTTTCTGGTAGAACCACTAAAGAAGAGAACTAAATCTCTTTGACATTTAAAAGGACAGATTCCATTCTGTAACCAGCTCTATCACCTCATTGCCTGTGGCATCCTGATAAAAATCACTTAAGTCATTGATTAAAATGCAAGCAGGTTAATGCTAGAGGTGACTTCTCCCGCTTAGCATAATTTGCTTATTACACAGGCAAATAAACAAACCATTGATCACAGTGGTCCTTTACACAGAAAGTAGATTAGAAGGAAGAAACCAGCATTAGATACATGTGTGCTCAAAATAGTCACAGTCTGCTCTCTGGGAATTGGTACTAAACATATTACACACATGCCAGCTGTGACTGTTTGTGTGGTTATTATTATAACAAAATAATAAGTAATTATCCAGTAATTAAAAAGAAAAAGACCTATAGAACACACATGACTTAGTTTTTCCATTAAAATGCCTGAAATTGATTTCCTGTGACTCAGTGTCAGTCTGATGTGTTGCCATTATTGTCCAGCTCACTCACTAACCATCTTAAGTTCTGAGCACCTGCTGACCACAGCATTAGCAAGTGAGTCCAAGATGATAATAATAATAAGAAAACTTGCCAAAATCACTTTGTCAGGGAACCTTGCGACACATGTTAACACAGTGTACCCTTACTGTCAGGATTTGTTCAAAACACTAAATGCCAGGATGCAATGAAAAAGGATTTAATGAATACTTTGAAGTAAACAACAGGTGAGTATTTGCAGTTGTTCAAAGAAGATTCATTTACAAGTAATAGATTTCAACTCTCTGTTTCTTCTCAGGCTCAGATTCAGTTACCACAAGGTTGACAAGCAGATAAAGGTTTGCTGTTTTCACAGGTTGCAGGTTCAGGTAAGTTGATGCAGTCTTCACAGGTATATTCACAGGTAAAGTTTTCACTGTCATTCTTTGGCAAGGTGGCAGATAAGGACTTATTGTTTCTCCACAGGTTTGAGTGCAGGTAAGAGCTCTCTGACTTCACAGGTTTCAGCTTGGATAAGTATTTCTCTATGGTAAAGAGTGTGGCAGGCAGGTTTCCCCTGAAAGGAGAGGAGAACTGGGATTATATACTGTTAGCGATTGTAGATGAACATCAGGTATGCTGATGGAATCTGAGGCAGCCACCCCTACAGGCAGAAGAGATAAAGAGAGAAGGCAGGTCAGCCCCTGAGAGGACAAGGGGGACCGTGACCTTTACAGCCACATCTTCAATATGCTCATCTAAAATAGACACTACTAAATATACGCGTTTGACTCCATAGTCCAGTGTTCTCTGCTGGTTCATCAGTATTGCTCTCTATGTACTGTGTGTACTTGTTAAGGGTAAAACAAGAAGGAAACACTTGTGAATGTCGTGACGAATGACACATCTTTAACGGTAGGTTTTACAAAGCACAGCAACATAGTTGTCTTACTATAGCCCCACCATCACTTGTTGAAATAAAGGAAAACACTTTGTCAGAATTTTTAGATGTGCTTACATCGTGTTCATCAGAGAGCTGACAGTATAAGCTAAATACATGGAACAGAGATTTAGAAACTGAACTCTCCTCAGAGGAATGAAAATCAGAGACAGAGAGACTGAAATTGTGTAAGTTATGCTGAAGACTTTTCTTTTCTTTTTTTTAATTTGATTTCTGTGTCCTGAATAGGAGATTCTTATTTTGCTTCTTCTTTTCTTACCCAGCAGTTTTCCTTCTCTGTTTGTTTTGCCATTACTGTGTCAAAACAAAAATGTGACTTGTACAAGAAGTCGAGATTTTAAATAAAAACATTACACAGGACACAAACTCCTGTGTTCCACCTCCAGATCCATGTGGCTGTAGTTTAGTAGAATGTGGATGTCATTTTTTTCAAAACTCTAGACACAAATCTCACAAATGATGACAAAATGTGCTTTTTTCAAAACTCTGACCCTTTTTCCAATTGCTTGGATACAATACACATTCAACATTCATTTTTTTATTGTACTGAAACATCTGGTTCAAAAAGACAAAAGCTAACACAAATGTATTACTATTTCAAAATACAATTCACACAGTGCATTTGAAATGACTGCCTGGACATTTCATTACAGTTAACGATCAATAACTGCTGAAAATGATAAGTAAGTGTTGCGTTCCTATAAAGCACACTCTTTTTTTTTTTTTTTTTGAAACTCAGGAGCAACATCCCATGTTCATATCATGAAATTTTCAGGATAAAAAGTTACTGATGACTCAATTAAATTTGTGGTACAAGCACAAATTAGCAGTATCCTTGGCAACATAGAGATACTGTAACATGGAGCAGGCAGGTGGTCAAGCAAGACAAAAATAGATGAGATGGTCACAGGAATATCAGGGGCTACCATCGATGTACCCGGACAACATGGCTCAACTGGTGCAGTCATAGTTTCTGGCCCATCAACAACCAACCACCTTATGCTAGCCCCTGAGTCTACTCTCCTTTACTCAAACCGATTGATAAATTTTTCTCCACATGCAGGTGGAAAGTGTAGTGCCAGGCACGCACATCAACACGCAACCCTTCACCAGGCCATGGATGAGGCATGGCAGTGACATCACAGGAGTCCAGTGTCAGGCCTGGATTCAACACGCCTTAAGGTTTGTTCCAAGATGTCTGGAAAATGAGAACATTTATTTTGATGTGGATGAGAGCCTGTGGACAAATCCACATGACAGGGTCGACAGGGTTTGTATTTTGCATTTTCTGTTTTTTCTTTGCTGTACTCTTTTTTTATGTGTGTGTGTGTGTGTGTGTGTGTGTGTGTGTGTGTGTGTGTGTGTGTGTGTGTGTGTGTGTGGTGGTGGTGGTGGTCGGGGGGGGGTAACTAATTGCTGCTTTGATTAAAAGGAAACCTGTGATGTGATTTACAGTGTAGTTCATCAATGAATTTCAGGTTTGCTCTGTGATTCCACTGCATTCTCTCTACCGATCCTTTTACAGTGACATTACATATAAGTAGACAGTGAAACTGCTGGTAAATCGTGTGTGGGTGATCTAAATAAATGTCTCCATGATTCTGTAAGTGCAACCTGATTACCTGTCAGTTTCTTTAAAAATATGAACGTAAAATGCTGTGTTTTGAGTGCTGGACAGCGTCATATATAGTAAGTGGTGGGCATGTTGAGGTTTGGGTCGAGATATTTTTTAAAAATGACATCCAGGTTCTGACACCACTGCCAAAGCAGTTGTAATAGTTCTGGATCCAGCAAGTTCCTATTCTGGAGCACTAACCAGCTGAAACATGGTTACTGCTCCAGAACAGGAGCACTGCTCCCCAGTGTGTTATTGCGTACCCACACACTGACGCACTGGGGTCCTGACCAAGCATCAGTACGTGATGAGTTGGGAGTCAGAATGTGTTACATTAAGGAGACAGGCACAGATATGTGTCAGGCCAAGTCTGCTGAACTGTAGATGGCTTATTTTTCTTTGGCATTGATGGTATGAATGCCTCCTTTCAGTTTTACAAATCAGACTGCAGTCATTACTGAAGCAGAAAGACACAACTCCCACCTGGATTTCCATCACTGAACTTGTACCTTAATTCTATTCTGTGCTTGTTGAAAAGACCTTTCAGTGCTGGTTTGAAATACTCTGGCAATGACTACATTTATAATAGTATTAGGGTAAATGTGAATTAATAGTTATATTAAAAGGACAACATATGAACATGACAAAAAATGACACAGTTCTTTAATAAAATACATGTAAAACATGCAAAGATATTCAAAGCACCACAGTCCAGTATAGCTAAAAAAGTTTGAATATTATTGATAGCATTGATGCAGTAAATCATGGTAAAGAAATTACAGCCAAATGAAATAATTTATCCTTTTAAATTAAATTATGAAAAGAAGAACTTTTTTATGGTGTTTACATTTTTTGAGATGTACATGTATTGTATGTCATTTTCTTTATACACACTGAGGTTGAACCTGAAAAACTACATATGCACCACGATAGCAATGGACATTGCCAGGGATAGACACACTCCTACAGTAGTTGCTGCTGTTACATTCACAAATGGCACCAAAAGTAACATCACAACTGCACTTTTCTGTTATTTCTGTTTCTTGTACAGTTTTTATAACCTGCATGGTGTGGTTGGGTTGAAGACATTCGAGAAGCAGGTCACCTTTACCACCATTTCAATAATATATCAGTATAGGGGCACAGAGATTCCCAGATTATACAGAGGGAGATAGCAGCTTGGAAAGAAGAGACTTTCTGGAAAAAAAATTTTAACTTCTTGAATAAAGAACTCTGCAGTTGCTTTGTCCCCCGTTTTGACTTCTTCTGCTCCTATACTAATGCCGACGGTGAAGGCTTTTTTTGTGGCAATAGCTATCATTCAGGAGAAGACTGCAGCAACATGCCCCCAAGTGCCAGTTTAAACAGTGACATGACAGTTGGTGCGTGACAAAACCAGTGTGGTGACCATAAATTAGGCTTCAGCCCACCCACTCAAGCTACTTGCTCACATTTCTTCTGTGTGCAACCAATGAAGAAAAGGGCACAGAAAATGCAGGCACCATTTTAGACTTTTGATTGGATGGAAAGCCTATAGGCCACAAGTAATCATTTGGCCACCCTTTTTTGTCATTGTGTTGAGGCAGAAACCCACACTGACGTCTGAGGTGAGACCTCAAATTTTGCACTGTTTTTGTTTTTTGTTTTTTTTGATAAATATAAATGTATAATTGGTTTTATTGTTAACTACTGTGTGTTCAAAATATAGCCTAGTATTTCTCTGGAAAGTGGCAGACAGACATTAATCAGTCTGGCTGTGTTTAATTCTGGTGGGAGATGGAACTGTTCCAATAATGTAGAATACATTAACAGTAGTGACTGTATTTGAAGCATTTTTCGCTCAATATGAATGCAGCAGAGCACTGACTGAAATGTGGACTACACTTATATGATTTTTTTTTCTAGGCAGTGATGGGACAGGATGGAGAAAGAGCATTCATTAGTTTTCCTTTGTTCAGTTTTAGAGGGCAGGGGAATTGCTTCTATAATGTAGAATGCATTTACAGAATGTATCCATTAAATAATTTTCTTGTTTTTGTGTCGTTGGTTTTTTTTTCTTCCCTTTTTTCTTTTCTTTTTTTTTTATTTTGTCATGGTTACCTTTAGACATTCACATAAATGAGTGCATGAATATCAACAAATACAAGCAACCAGTCAATCTAAGCCAACATCAGGTGTACCAGTGGAATCTGGGGCAGCCACTCCTACAGGCAGGAGAGACTCAGTATTGCTGTATATGTACTGTCACCTTGTTAAGGAAAAAAATATAAGGAGGAAACACTTGTGAACTGTGTGAACTGTGACTTATAACACATCTCTTACAGGTTTTACAAAGCACAGCAACATAACTATCTTACTACAGCATCACAAACACCTGTTGGAATATGTCAAAGAAATGTTAAGGGAAGAGAATTTATGTCAGAATTTTTAATTTATTTGCTTACATCATGTTCATCAGAGAGCTGACAGTATAAGCTGTTAGATCCCCCACAACGTTCTCACTATTGTGACAGCTCTCCGTTTAATCAGGGTCCTGGTTGCTTGTCAACGGGGTCTTACCCCAGCTGAATTCAAGACAACACTACTTAAGCTGTGGCGGGGTAACTCGCCTGGCTTCTTACCACCGGTAGTTCTGACGTTTGCCCCAAGCTTCCCCTGCAACTGTCGGGACCACCAGTCAGGAAGGCTTCACGCAGCTGGGCCCGAAGTGCAGTCTCGTCAGTTGTGGTGGCTTACCCCTAATGGATCAGTGCACTTGTTACTGGCCAGGTTACATTTAAAGGCTAGGAAAAGAAGAAGAAGAACATAAATTATTTTAAGTGGACTTAGTAGACTAGTGTGACCCACAGAGCCAGATGTTATAGCTTAACTTGCCTATTGTTTTACTCTCAAGAGACTATTCGTACCAAGAGACTGTGCGAAATAATAGCCAAAAGAGACCTTCTGACTTTTTAGGGTCAAATTTTATTTTGCAGGTTCATTTTAAGCATTTTGCAATAGCTCAAATCAACTTTTAATCAAAATCTTAATACTCAGAATCAATTTCAATAAAATCAGAAAATTAAACTTAATCAACATGAGTTACTTATGAGCTAGGTTGATGAATGGGGATTCTGGTAATGTCCAATTTAGTCCAATAATTCCTTTTTGGAAAAGAAAGGCTTCGAGTGAGTCGCTCAGCCGAAGCGACCACACCCTAATCCAATCCGTTAAAACTGCCTCCATGAAGTGATGGAAAAGGAGAAGTCCAAAAAGAAGATGCTGCTATCCTTCTGTCAACTGTCCTTCATAATCCTCACGCTGTAATTTGGAAATCCACTTCGACTCCATACAAAGTCCCAAGATTGAAAATCCAACAGCGAGGCTCCATCCCACTCCAGGTCATCAGCAGGGAGAACTCTCGGGACTGCTGATAGCCGAATTAGTCCACAGCTAGGGGTTTGGGCACGCCCCCTCTGCTGAAGCAGTCTTGTCCGAGGGAAAGTTTCCTGAAATTCTCGTATAATGCTTCTTTGCTTCAACTTTTATAGCAAAAATCTAAGACATATCCTAGTTTTCCTACATCATCCCGACAGACTATCACCCCACTGCCATTGTCTATTTGGGGTGTTAAACTTAACCATTACTTCATTTCTTATTAACATATGGGTCATTTTGTTCCTTCCAGTCTGGGACATGTCTGAACATGTTTCTAACTTTGCCCTGACTGCCCTTAGGCCACAGTTTTAGTTCCTCATTTTACGCTCAGCTCAGTGATTTCACAATTTCCTTAGTACTTTGCCATCTATCATTTCTGTGTTACAGTTGCACTCATTATTCGATTCTACGTCATATAAATCATTCTCTAACAATTCTATGAATTTGAATTATGATTGTTCATACAGTGCCAGGCTTAGGCTATCAGGTAATCAAGATCTCAACTCACTTGACAAAGCTAAATAAATGGAACGTAGATTTAGAAACCGGAATCTCCTCAGCAGATTGGAAATCAGAGACACAGAAATCCTGAATATTGTTATGCTGTGATGCTGAAGAAGACTTCTTTTTTTTTGATTATTTGTTTTCTATTTCCTGAATTAAGCAGAAGAGAATAGATGGATGGATTCTTATTTTGCTTTTTTTTTCCTAACCCAGCAAGTTTCCTTCTCTGTTTGTTTTACCGTTGGTGTTTCAAAATAAAAATGTGACTTGTGAAAAGTTAAAGATTTTAAAATAAATAGCTACTTTATCCTACACAGGACACAAACTTCTGTGTTCCACTTCCAAATCAATTTGGACAGTCAGCAGAACCTGGATGTTGTTTTTCAAAGCTCTAGATGCAAAAATGAAACTCTAATACTTTTACTGTTGCTTGGATGCAATACACGTAAACTGAAGATAATTTGTTTATTGTACTGAAACCAAAAAGACACAGCACGGCAATAAAGAGGTTTGGTCAGTATTACAAAAAAAATAAGGCTGCATTCAAAAAAATATTTCCACAAAGAGGATACAAATACACAATTCAATTACACAATTTTACCTAAATAAATCATGCAAGTATTAGGAGCCACAAGGTTTCGGAGTGTGTTTATGGGAATTTTTGAGAAGGCCTGGCTCACAGTCTCTGCTCTAATTCATCCCAAAAGTGTTCTATCAGGTTGAGGTCAGGACTCTGTGCAGGCCAGTCAAGTTCTTCCACACCAAGCTTGCTCATCCATGTCTTTATGGACCTGCTTTGTGCACTGGTGTGCAGTCATGTTGGAACATGAAGGGGCCATCCCCAAACTGTTCTCACAAAGTTGGGAGCATAAAACTGTCCAGAATATCTTGGAAAAACAGCCCCACCACATAATCCCCCCCTCCATCAAACTTTACACTTGGCACAATGCAGTCAGACAAGTACCATTCTCCTGGCAACTGCCAAACCGGGACTCGTCCATTGGTTTGCAAGACAGTGAAGCATGATTCGTCATTCCGGAGAACACATCTCCACTGCTCCAGAGTCCAGTGGTGGCGTGCTTTACACAGCTTTACAAAGCTTTACACGTGCTTTATGCAGCTGCTAAGCCATGGAAACCCATTCCATGAAGCTCTCTGTTCTTGAGCCAAACCATGAAGTTTGGAGGTCTGTAGTGATTGACTCTGCAGAAAGCTGCTGACCTCTGCACACTCTGCACCTCAGCATCCACTGATCCTGCTCTGTGATTTTACGTGTCCTACCACTTTGTGGCTGAGTTGCTGTCATTCAGTTTGTTATGATACCACTAACAGTTGACTAGAATATTTAGTAGGGAGGAAATTTCATGAGTGGACTTGTTGCACAGGTGGTATCCCATCACGGTCCCACACTGGAATTCACTGAGCTCCTGAGAGCGACTCATTCTTTCACACATGTTTGTAGAAGCAGTCTGCATGCCTGGGTGCTTGGTTTATACACCTGTGGTCATGGAAGAGATTGGAACACCTGAATTAAATTATTTGGGTGGGTGAGTGAAAACTTTTGGCAATATAGTGTAACTACTTCAGGTAATTTAAGCAAAATGTGTCGCCTTGATTGTGATCACTTTTGCAGTTGATGATGATTTTCTGTCTTCAGACACTATTCTTTTCTATTGCACTCTTACAGCATCACCATTAACCCACAAGCTCCATCATTCTATTGTTCCAGTAGCCCCACTAATGAGCCTCTTATCACCACTGCTTATAGGAGAGGAAGGATCCACAAGCCTGATCAGTGTTCCTCTGTCAACCTAAAAATGCGTCAACAAATAAGCTGATTTCGTTTAAGAATAATACAAATAAGAAACCCAAGTATTGATGAGTCCTGGTACTTTGAATCTTCATTTAAAATTGAATACTTACCTATAACACACAAATCTGATGTGTAGAGAACTGTGTGTCAGATCATCTGTTGTATCATCTGTTCAAGTTGGAACTTGAGACTTACTGCATCAGTGACAACAGGCTGTCTTGCTTCAAACTAATCCATCACCTTCTAAAACAGAAAGAACATAGCAATAAATTAAAAGTCATCCAAATCACTGGCTTTGTTTTTAACACATCATGAATGCTAGAAATTGATTGAGCTGTGATAGAAAAGGGCGGCTTCACAATATGGGCCTGTTTCCCAACACTATAACATGATAAATACGAACTACGAAAGCATCGCTGCTTCTCCTCCAGGATGTGAAGTTACAGTTAACTAGGTAACTGTGCCTTTGTCCTGCAACTGGTTTTCCCTGAATGCCAGAGCTTGTAGAATAGCCTTTATGTAAGAATTTCCTAACAGTTATGAGTAGCAGAAGAACTGAATTGATTCTTGATGGAGCTGAGGATCACCACGTCAATGCAGTGACCATTTTACAACAGGAACTTTTCCTTTCAATTTATCCTATCTTTATCCTGATATCTTACAGTTTCTATTGCTGAGATTTACAGACAATATGCTTTCACTGATAACCGAGGCCAAACTGACGATCCTCTCTTTCCAACATCTGCTGCACTGTAGTTGGCTGCAGTATGCTCACTAATGAGTATAAGCTATGCATAGTTGGTTATCCACAAACACCACCTGCGAATTGAATGTCAATCAAATATTACCTGAACATTTTTGAAACAATGGTTAGGTGTGATCCAGACATTGACTTAATTTCACTTTTTAACCTAAATGTTATCTATCAAAATTTTACATTATACTAGGTTTTCAGGGGCAGTCACCCAAAAGCAGGTGATTGTTTTGCTTGTGTAAAGTTATGGTAATCTGTAAAGTTACAGTAATCTGACTTTCCATTCCGATTACTACTTAGTTATTAAAATTAATTCCAAATCGGCCGCACCACAGTGCTCCAAATTAATATTCCCCCCTAACCTGTGCTGTTAACCTGTGTTATTTGCTTTAAATGACCTCAGCTTCAATTACCTGCTTAGTTTCAGTCAGTCTCAGAGTTGTCAATCAGTGCCTTCAGTGAGACACACCCAGGGCATGGAACGTGATTCGGGACATAGTATATGAATTACTGCTTTACATAGACTCCCAGAGATATTGGCAAATCAAGAATACTCTAAGCAATATGTAAAAATAATAATAACAAATCTCTCTACTGCACACTTTTTGATGGTACATGCTGAAAATTATTCAACATTAGTTACTGATTCACTTTTTGGGCCATTTTATTGCCTTTTTTTTTTTTTTGTACTTCATACATTCCCTCTCCCAGATATTTTTTTGTTGCCCAGGGGCAACATTGTGCAACAGTGGTACACGACTAAAGAGGAAATGATTCTTTCATAGATCATAAGGCAACTGCAACACAGCAATAAAAACATCAGCAATGTTTCCAAAAAATGTCAACAAATTATGACACAAAAAACTGAAAAACACTTCAAACATATTTAAATGTGGCTTGATATAGGCTCAGGTTCGTACTGCCCATTGTTATGTAATATTGATTCTCTTGTTGTGAGACATTGCTGTCACTCTGTGTGTGAAACTTCACAGAACAGTTCTTCTGTGCTGTAAAACAGAGGTGCACATTACATTTTATACACATCACTTTTGGTGTTCCTGTGCACCCAGGAACCCTCCATCTTCCCTTGTTGTCACATATTGGTGCCCAGTGTGATGTACTGTCCAAGCGGACATCCTGATTTCTAATGGGGGCCATGGAGCCCTGCTTCTTCTTCTTCTTCTTCGCATACTTTTGAGACATCTCACCTTTGGTTTGCCCTCTCTTCCTTTCTTTTTTGGATTTTCACAGACTTTGTGCAGTTTGGGATCTGAATGCAAACACATGCACCTAAGGTACCCTAACCCTAAAAGTCTCCTTCAAGAAGTACCCCTTATTGTACAATGTTGCCCTGAGGCAACAAAAAGAAAATGAGATTTTCTGAAAAAGCTAAATTAAAAAAAACTTTATAAAACCTGACAAAATCCCTCTCTAAACACCAGTATTTTTTATTTATGGTTTATGTCATTTTAAATATGATTATTAGGGCAATTATTCTTACCTTCTTCTCACACCATGTGCTCCTGTGGCAATGTGCCATTTAAGTTTGCATGTACAGGGCTTACAAAAACTTTCAGTAACACTTTGACCAGGGCAACTCTGTGCTGTAGAGGGATAATAATAATTGAAGCTAAGTTACAGAGTAGAAACATTTACCAAAAGATCTTTTAGTCTTAGGTGGATACCTTTTAATATACAGTTTAAATTCTTTTCTGTATTTTAGCTGACATTTGTTAAAAAATTATAACTTTTGTGGTTATCCACAAACACTACCTGCCAATTGAATGTCAAATATTATCTTAAAATGTTTTGAAACAATGGCTAGGTGTAATCAAGACATTGACAAAACTTTCACTTTTTAACCAAATTTAACCAAATTCAATTTAGACATTATTTTTTTTTAGACCTGCAATCAACAGAAAATTGTTCAGTGAGTAAACATGAATAGGTGGAGGAATGGTTCAAAATGCAGAGCTTACTTGAGTTTATTTATATCATTTTCATACTGTCTTCATAATAGTTTCACAAACTATACAAAAACCTATTTCTAAAATATATATGTTTCTATATTAATGTGATGGCAGCAGTTAGAATTTTTGTTTCTTTGTTTTCATATCACTAATGTTCAAATTAACATTTGGAAACATTTAGAGACATCTGTTTACTTTTTTAAACAGACTTTAGCTACGAGTTGAAAATACCATGCAACATTTAATGCATGTCTTGTTATGACATCCACTCACGTCTTATCAGCTAAACCTTGACCATGTAACAGCACAAAATGTCCCTGGGACTGCAGAGCAGTGTGTCAAATCACAGAATTATCTGGCAACTCCATATAAGTCCTAATGCCTGCTGCAATTGCTGCCAGGTCTTAGAAGTTGCTGTGCAATAATGAAGCAAACAAAGTTCTGATGAATTAAAAAAAAAAAACCTTTGGAGTACTCCTAAGAGGACTTTTATATTATCCCTCCAGTGCCAACACAGCGAGTAGTTGTAAATTGAGTGTGTGAATATAAACACTGGCTGCTGGCTGTCTATCTGAAGACACCCACATATGAACTGAAATTACATGCTTCAGTAGTCATTGTATTATCACTCTGTATAGAATCAAATGTGTTTTTATTCTATTTTATTTTATTTTTGTATTGCAATGTGTAGCCATAACCCTAATGTCTAAAGGGGAACTATTATGCAGTGGTGAATGTCCAAAGGTTGCTCTGAAAAATAGTTCTTTTAGAGACAGAAGCTCAGGTTTCAGAACACAGTAAACACTCTGTTTCACATCGTTTTTTTCTATGCTTGCTCTGTATGATGTCTGTGAGAAAAGATATTCCTAATATGGTCATCTCAGGCACACAGCTCTGGCTGTGAGCACAGAAGCCTGACCCATTTGCTGTTCAAATTTTTTCTTTGCAAAAGGGAGCCAATTAGAAGAAGGTTGTCTTAAAGGGAGGGTGGCCTTAGAGGGAGAGGAGCTAAAATGGCTTGTATCAAATTGTGGATGGACTGAGGCGCTGCATCAAAGCCCAGTGTAAAAGTCTAAACTGTGAATTATGCAAAGCTACTCAAGCAGAGCCCAGAAATAAAATATGGAGTTAGAAAAGAGCACAATCGGAGCCATTTAACCAACTGCCTTTACTTACAAGCTGAACTTTGATTCACGTCATATGTGTACAGTATTTTCTGTGAACAGCATTTATGATTATATGGGCATCATTTTTAGAAAGATAGAAAGAAAGAAAGAAAGGAAGAAAGGAAGAAAGGAAGGAAGAAAGGAAGGAAGGAAGGAAGGAAGGAAGGAACTTGGTTACTGTTAACTGCAGTTTAGTGCAACAGTTCCCAAAATCTTGTTGCAGCAAACTCTCCATGAGGAGGAACTATGTCGAGTAAATAAAGACATAAAATAACAACGTAAGAGCTACTGTGTTCTGCAGACAGTGCAGCCAAACACACCCATATTGTTTTAATCAAGATGCAATCCAGTACTTGTGGTACACATTGTGAGTAGTTGGTCCACAGACTGAACAGTACAAAGATATGCATTGCATTCACTGTACGTCAGAAATCATATCGCATGCAAAAATCCCTTGTTCATAATTAATCAATGATATTCTGGAAATATGCTGACACGTATCTAAACCAAGTTTGACTTAATACACAACTCAAGTAAGTTATTGCTCTTCACTGTGTGTTTGTTTTTTGTGTGTTTTTTAATGCAGGGGACACGCCATCACTCACAAGCATATCTGTCAGGTGAATTGACAAAGTGCATTTCTGAATCCTTGACAGGATGAAACAAAAATGTCACAGAAAATGGAGCCACTGAAGTTGTGGGACACACAGCATCTTAGACAAAGGACATGCGAGTGTTGTTCTTCACCTGGTTGTGCTTTGGGCAAGGACATAGCTCAGGCAGTGGTGTGACTTTGTTGTTTGTGGCTCACCTCAGCAGAGTGACTACACAGCCAGCGGTCATGTGCATTTTCCCCAGGCTACACCAAAGTGGGGTGCCAGGCCAGAGCTTAAAGTTCATTTAGCCCTACAGTTAACTTTGTACGTGATTCTTTGGATTTTAAGGCAGCTTTTATGTGTACAGGCAAAAGGCAAGGGTATCATGAAGTAAAAATATTTGCATATATTAATATATAAGGGACCCATGACATGCTATTTAGATTTTTACCTTTCCTTTAGTGCAATAATAGCCCTTTTGTGTTGTTAAATGTTTGTTAAACTACACAGCTCATACACAGCTGATACCAAAGGAAAGTATTCTCTCCCACTGAAAACAGTGTGAAGTACTCCAGCCATTTTTTCTAGTACTTATCTCTGGACCATGTAACATATTTACATAATCCTCACTTAGTGGTGAGTTTGTCATTAAAAAAAGGAAGAACTAAGCTGCAGTCTTGACATCAACCATTTCTATGTCCTCGCTGGAACTGCTTGTGCAAATCTACTAGCTGCTTCAGGCATGTTTTCTGTCAGGTCTACTCATTTTGGGTTATTTTCCACTCTTAAATGACAAGCAAGGTTAGGATAAAGGTCAGAAATAAGATGCTGTTACACTGAAATTGCATGAAAAGCACAAGATTTGTTATGACACCAAAATAACTGATGGAAATTGGCGTGTATTCATATGGCATTCCATGATATTAGGTTGGTTTGCAACTATAACAGTGAGCATGGGTTTAAATACACTTTGGAGTACCCAGTGGATGACTCTAATTTTCAACTGCAATGTCCCCACAGCAATTGGAAAATCCTTACAGCGCTAATGTGGCTAATATTATTATTGGCTTTGATCTTATGGACACAGGCAATTGAATTTTAAAGACTGAAATAAACAAGTGTGTTTTTTGTTAGAATTCCCCGATGGTACGAATGTGGAAATTAACTGCTTCCAGTTCTGGATCAAAAATGCATAGTTTGCTGCCATCTCTTTGAGGGCTGTACTTTGAATCTTGGTTTGCTGAATGTAACCAACATTATTTGTCTTGCTTTTTCTCAACTGGCTCATCAAAGTACACTTTCAAGGAGAGTTGCGAAGAAGACCTGAATGACATCACAGAATGGACGGTTGGCTGAATTAAGTGAATTCAGTGTTTCTTGTCCACCTCTTAAGTTTATCATAAGTGCTAATGTAAGCTGTAAAGTCTAGTTTAGACAAACTCGCCAGTCAGGCTTGTAGCCTTTCCAAGGAAGCTAATATTACATGACAGAAAATGTGTTGGCATTTTCTTAACATCCTAGCATTTATTTTGCATCTTGACAAGTTGGTATCTAGGCTAGAGCTGTAACGTAATAAGAGTAATGTTTAATGTCTGTAAATATTTTGACCTTTTCTCAGCATCACTTCTTTTTACATACGCATATTATGTGGCACAATGGGGATCTAAAAAATAAAAGCATTACTTACAATAGCAAGGGAATGGCTTGGAGAATGCAAAACAACAGTAACCTTGATTGTAATTGCTTATACAATACCTCCTTTACATACATAAGGTAGCTATTCCCAGCAGGAATACCCCCAGGGGAATAAGGAGATTTGGAGAGATAGTTTACTCACATATCCCAACCCAGAAGCCCTGGTTTGGAGAGTGTTACTTTGAGAGAGCTTTAAAGGTGGAGCCTCCAGCACTGAAAATTTTGTTTGGTTTAGTACTTTCAACATTTCAGCCAGTCCATCTTAGTTAGTAAGAGTCAGTCGTGGCAAATGTTTGTAAAATCTGTCTGCTTATTTAACTATACTGCAGAAATTGTCCATTTTGTGTTTTCAAACATTCAACTTGGTTCCTTGTCTACAGTTCAACAAAGAAGAGACTAGGAGGACAAAATGAAAGGGCAGAGTGGTCAGACTGAGATTGAATGAAGAGGAGTAGCAATGACGATGTGGAAAAAAGTAATTTTTTTAAATGATTTCGATTTTGGGTCAAAGGACGACTGTAGCCTTTCCCAGGTGTCACAGAGCGAGCGCTGCGGTACACCCTGATCAAGTCAGGCCTATCGTATGCATGACACATCCATATTCACACCTTCCTCCAATTTGGAATCACCAGTTAACTTCACATTCATGTCTCTTGATTGTGGGAGAAAGCAGAGAGAACATGGAGACTCAACACATGCCCCATCTGGCCAACCCCAGGACATTCTCGCTATAAGGTGACAGTACTAACCACTGTACCAACATGCCACCCAAAACAATTTGTAGAATTTTGTTGCATTTTAAGAATGTGAAAGGACCCATTGTCATGACAGATTTTTAGTCAGAAATAAACTGAAACATATAATGAATGAGCTCATATACAGAGCAGAAAAGCAAGATAGAGACAGTCAATGTAACCTGGTTATTATACCATTTTATAAAGTTCAGTGTGTACTGAATAAATCAGCAGACTGATTTGCCTAATCTTCACAGGTACACCCTGGACAGGTTGCCAGTTTGTCGCAGGGCTAACACAGAGAGACGGACAATCGCACTTGCATTCAAACCTGTTGGCAATTTAGGACCATCAGTTAACCTACACGTAACCACACTAAGTGCATGTCTTGGGACTGTGGGAGGAAACCAAAGTACCCAAAGAAAACCCACACAAGAACGGGGAGAACATGCAAACTCTTGGGAATAATATTTTGAATATGCTGAGTGGACCATTTTTCTTGCTGTTTAGTGATAACAGCTCTTTATCTGATATATTGTCGTTTCCTATCGCAACTGTTGAAAATGGGTGTTGACTAGAGTTAAAGCATTCAAAACAGTTTCAATCGGACTAAACATGTCCTATCTGACGTGTCCAAGTACTCACATCTCTTTAATCTAAAATGTTTCTCTGGGGGCAAATTTTGGTTTTTGTTGATGACTGAAGTCAAAATAAATAAAAGCAGCCCTGCGGCAAACAATTATATGTGCTAATACATATTAAAAATGAGTAAAATAGTGATCCAAGCTTGATCGTTTTCACTTTTTTAAGCTGTTTGTAAGCTTTTCCGGTTTTATTTATTTATTTTAGGACTCTATTTACTTGTTTTCATTCAATCTGAATTGCCTGAATGTTATTTTTCAAATAGGTCTGTATGTCTCACTGTATCAAGCCAAAATAAAGAAGTCATTGTAAAAAAAAAAAAAATTAACAAAATTAACTGATCAGTAATCAGTAATTTTTTATTATTTTGAGGTATGACAAGAAGAGAAGAAGTGAGTTAAAATGCAATATCCTGTATTTCTTACTTTAAAACATTTTTTTTATTCTTTTGGCCCAGGAACTGACTGGACTAGAAGTTGCCACTTCACTGCTTCGACATAATGACAGCCCTCAACCCCACTACACCTCCCCCACTGCTGAAAAACATGTATTGATCCCTGTAGGGAATGCCCTTCTATCATTCTAACTAACAGTGTTAAACCCAGGTCTAATATTGACCAAGTCACAGATTTTAACAGCATAAGAATAAGATCACCATAACATAATGTTTGTTTGTTTGTTTTTTTGTTTGTTTGTTTATGTGCTTGTTTTGGCAAGAAACCTAAAATATTTTTGCGTTTACAGTTTAATTTAGAAATGTACATAGACAGCACAAATCTATGTTTAAGATTAGGCTTAAAACTTTTTTTTTTTTTGATAAAGCTTATAGTTAGGGCTGGATCAGGTGACCCTGAACCCTCCCTTAGTTATGCTGCAATAGGCCTAGGCTGCTGGGAGGTTCCCATGATGCAGAGAGTGTTTACCTCTTTTCACTCTTTCTGTGTTTACACACCACTCTGCATTTAATCATTAGTTATTATTAATCTCTGGCTCTCTTCCACAGCGTGCCTTTTGTCCTGTCTGTCTTCCCTCAGCCCCAACCAGTCGTGGCAGATGGCTGCCCCTCCCTCAGCCTGGTTCTGCCAGAGGTTTCTTCCTGTTAAAAGGGAGTTTTTCTTTCCCACTCTCATCAAGTGCTTGCTCATAGGGGGTGTTATTTTCGATTGTTGGATTTTCTTTATATTATTGTAGGGTCTTTACCTTAGAATATAAAGGACTTTGAGGTGACTGTTGTTGTGATTTGGTGCTATATAAAAAAACTGAATTGAAATTAAATGGAAGTTATATCAGCATGTATATAAAATATAAATTTAAAGATATAAAGTTATGAGTAAAATAACATTTATCAACTTTTACCATAAAATAACAGCTTTACATTTATTCTGATGGTGCACACACTTTTAATATGGATAATGCCACCCTTTTCTTTCCTAATACTTGTCCCTAATACCTGACTTTGTGTATGATTTCCCATCACTTTGCAAAACTATGTCACACTCCAGGTCCAACTATGGACCTTCAGGTAGCTATAAAGAGAGGCTTGGTATTCCCAGTGTGGACATCATAACAGAGGAGAAAAACTGAAAGTGATGTTGACAGGAATGCAATGCAGAGAAAAAAGAGCCTTTAAAAGGGTGCAAAACTGGCTTACCTAACTTCAAGATCAGCTGCTTTGTTACATTTTGTGTTGTTATCCTTGTTTGATGTTTGGGGTAGTCAAGGTACAATTTGTTTATGAGACTGCATTTAAGGTTTAACAGTGGATCACACTCCAAAAGTGTACTGGTGCCCAGTTATAAACATACCAATAAGAAGACTTTAACCATCATGCATTTAACAGTTACTGTAATACTGGGATTATCTAACCTAGATACACTATATTGCCAAAAGTATTCACTCATCCATTCAAATCATTGAATTCAGGATGCAACCTGTGCAACAAGTCCAGATGTGAAATTTCCTCACTACTAAATATTCTACAGTCAACTGTTAGTGGTATTGTAACAAAGTGGAAGCGATTGGGACAAACTAGGCCAGAAAGTGGTAGGCCACGTAAAATCACAGAGATGCTGAGATGCAGAGTGCATAGAAGTCGCCATCTTTCTGCAGAGTCAGTTGCTACAGACCTCCAAACTTCATGTGGTCTTCAGATTAGCTCAAGAACAGTGCATAGAGAGCTTCATGGAATGGGTTACCATGGCCGAGCAGCTGCAGCTGAGCGCAATGCAAAGTGTCAGATGCAGTGGTTTAAGCACGCCACCACTGGACTCTAGAGCAGTGGAGATGTGTTCTCTGTAGTGATGAATCACACTTCTCCATCTGGCAATCGGATGGATCAGTCTGGGTTTGGCGGTTGTCAGGGGAACAGTACTTGTCTAACTGCATTGTGCCAAGTGTAAAGTTTGGTGGAGGGGGGATTATGGTGTGGGGTTGTTTTTCAGGAGTTGGCCTCAGCCCCTTAGTTCCAGTGAAAGGAACTCTTAATGCTTCAGCATACCAAGACATGTTGGACAATTCTATGCTCCCAACTTTGTGGGAACAGTTTGGGGATGGCCCATTCTTGTTCCAACATGACTGTGCATCAGTGCACAAAGCAAGGACCATAAAGACATGGATGAACACGTTTGGTATAGAAGAACTTGACTGGCTTGCACAGAGTCCTGACCTCAACCAGATAGAACACCTTCGGGATGAATTAGAGCAGAGACTGCGAGCCAAGTCTTCTCATCCAAAATCAGTGTCTGACCTCACATATGCTCTTCTGGAAGAATGTTCAAAAATTCCCATAAACACACTCCTAAACCTTGTGGAAAGCCTTTCCAGAAGAGTCATAGCTGCTATAGCTGCAAAGGGTGGGCCTACATCATATGAAACCCTATGGATTAGAAACGGAATGTCACTCAAGTTAATTTACGTGTAAAGGCAGACATTACAGTGTAAATTATTTATCAATAACACTAGAAGAAAATTAATTTGTATCATTGGGACATCTTTTTTGGCTCCCAAAAATTTTTTTAGTTTGAAATAAACAGAGAATGATGTCTTTATACTCAGTTAGTACACAGTGACTAGCTGATTACAATAATGATTGGTTATAACAGGCAATCATAAAACAGAATTTCAGTGTTATCTTATCTATTCAAATTCAAAATATTAATTAGATATGCAAAACATAAAATAAAACATAATAATCAATGGAAGCTCATGAATTACTGAGTAACTCCTGGCTAAAAAATAATTTAAAAGGAATCAAGTTAGAAATATGTGACAAATGTATAATTCTTCAACAATAGTGGAAGGTATTAAGTTTCCATGAAATGTTACTTGTTACAGTCTTACTTGTATCATAAAGTACACCTACTTTAAGTATTTTGAGATTAGCTTTAGATTTTTTTCTTTTGTCTAACTATTGATATACTAAAGAAAATGTTCTACTTGTTTTTTAATTACCAAGCTAAACATATAAGTTTCATACATTCTTTTTATGTTTCCACTGCAGCAGCTAATGATATGCTACTGAATGCCACTGCCTGCCAGAATAGGTGCATCTCAGTGGTGCTTAGGGACTGATGGTAGGAGTGATGGCACTGCCACTGAGAAAAGGATCCCAGAGGTATTTTCAGGGGAATGTGCTGTGGACAGCAGAATGGCCTCCATTGCCTCAGGGATATAAAAAGAAGAGAAAACATGAGATACATTTCTGAACTAGTCAATGATGGTGTCTGCAGTCAAGGGGCTATCTGAGAAAAGAAATGAAAGTTAACACTTAGGAAACAGCAGAGGTACTTGAAATGCAGCAATATTGTATCTCAAAAGCTATCTGCAAGAGCAGATTAAGCCTTTTAAATCATGATGTAATTAGAATTAGTTGTCAAGGGCATCATTTGCTTTAGTTTGTTTTCTTTTTTTGTTTTTTTGTAAATAGGGAGGGAAAAGGTGAATACAGTATGGCATTGAAGGGTTGCCACTTGAGGAGGCTGACATGAAAATGAAGTTGACACACAGCTAACAAGGCCTTTATGTGCATGTGTAAATGTGGTAATTGTTAGAGGCAAAAATTGACACTGACTGTAGCGGCCTGTAAACTACTGATGGTTCTTGATGTTTTTTTCTATCTTCACTGGATAGATAATTTTCACAAACACTATATACAGTACTGTATACTTGTCGTTTGTCCTGTCTCGCTCCCTCATCCCAATCGGTCGCAGCAGATGACTGCCCCTCTCTGAGCCTGGTTCTGCCGGAGGTTTCTTCCTGTTAAAAGGGAGTTTTTCCTTCCCACTGTCGCCAAGTGCTTGCTCATAGGGGGGTCATTTTGATTGTTGGGTTTTCTCTGCATAATTGTAGGATCTTTACCTTCCAATATAAAGCACTTGAGGTGACTGTTTGTTGTGATTTGGTGCTATATAAATAACCAAATTCTACATCAAAGGTTTTAGCAGATGCCATAATTCCTTAGATGCTGGACAATACATGTGGAATGGTGTTGCCAGTCAAAAGGTAGCATGAAAATGATGGCACAGACAAAAAGGATTAAACAGCTAAAACTTATTTAAGCTCCCCAAAGACAGGCATCTGGTCTCAATTCACTGTGATCAGATTTTAACTTGACTGACTTCACAATGTTTAGACTGTATCTTACCATTATTACTGGCATATGAGACAGCTGGCATATGTGGTTTTAATGATCAACAAACATTCACAAATGTTAATGTTATTGTGTTTGGGCTTTCATAGCAGTAGTACATAATGTGAAGTGGCTGCTGACTGAAAGTTGTTGCATGTCAGTGTGCGTGTGCATGTGTGTGTGTGTGTGTGTGTGCGTGTGCTTTAGCACATTGTGTACTGACCATTATTGTCTTTGCTTAGCTTAGGAACACTGATATTTTTAAAGTGACTTCATGATGGTACTTTTTGTGTTACCTTTGGGGAAAATCACAAGACTGTTCTAAAGCCAAAATATACAGTATATACTGTAAGACTGTAATATGGAAATGAAGTGGCATTTATGTAGTAATTTTTTAGAGCACTGTATTCTATATAATTTAAGCACTTTATCTACCTCACATCCATGGCCAATTTAAAATCTCCATTTAACCTAGCATGCGTGACTTTGGAATTTGGGAGGAAGCTGGAGTACCTGGAGTAAACCCATGCATGCACAGGGAGATTATGCCCAGCAAGGGTTTAAACCAGGAACCTTGCTGCTGTGAGGTGGAGGGCAGATTTTATCCTTAAATATATGACATCATAGTTTATGTGATTTTTCAGTGGTTTAGGCATTACCTCCAATTTTGAAGCACTTTCAACAGCAAATTTAAAATCACAAATACGAGTTAGCTAAAAAGAAAAAAAATGAAATGAAAAACACTGTCCAAACCTACAGTAGTGCAGTCTGGTGGAGCAGTTTGCAGTTGCATACGGTATTCATATTGTATCAGTGAGTGGAAACCTTTTCACCCACACAACATAACAGTAGGTCACGGTTGCATGTAAAATCTATGCAAATGCACTGCTCACCCAGAATACATAATTAATAGAGAGCAATTAAAATGTGACTATGAAATGATATGTGTTAGGATACACAGCTTGTTTTCAGCCACTGGCAGGAGGGAGGCCTAATTTCTGAAGCTTTTGGTTATTAAATAAAGCATGAGCAGCTGTGGCTTGTACACTTATCACCTTGTAGTGTTCTATAACTGAGGAGATCTGATCTGCTGATATATGCCACTATATGTAGACCCTTTTACAGGTTTTGCCTTAGACACGAAAAAGAGATTAATGAGATGGCCGCACCATTGGACATCTAATGTTTGTCCACTATAACAAGCTTTCTGACCTTCAAGAACAGAAGTGTGCTTGGGAGCTAAGATCGAGTGCCTTTCCTTACATTTTCCTCCTTCTTCTCCCATTCAGCCCACATGAAGTAATTGCACGGATTGAATTTCATGCAGTATTTTGGCTAGAATTTTACCCGAGGACATCCCGTTTCCCATTAAACCCTATTGATTACTTACCTACACCTTAACAAACCACTTTGAAACATATACACGTAGACATATACATCCACTCATACACAGAAATGTGAGCACAAGCTTCCTTGTATCAACAAGAGACTTTTACAGACAGAATGTAAATTAGCAAATCCCAAAGGTAATTAAAAACCAAGCCCCTAACTTATTGCATGAAGCCTATCTGGCTAACAAACACCTGTGCTGTTGAATTAGGAAGCTTTTATTTGTATATCTTAATGGAGTGCAACTCTCTTTAGTTAATTTAAAGATCATATATTCAATTTCCATCTGTGCATGCATTGTAGAGATTATATTTAAAAAGGTGATATTCAGTTCAAAAGACAAATTTCAAATTGTAGAGTTTGTGACAAGAATGCCACATGAAAAAACAAATATGCAATATCATCAGAGACATAAAATGGGCAGAAAAAACATTTCAGCTTAATACAGTAATGTAAAAAGAGTGAATCAAATGAAAACTGTAATAATTGGAAGAAGAATTTCATTATTGTACAAGCAACTTATGATCATCTTTGAAACAAGGAAAATAAACCTTGTCAATCACTTATTCAACAAGCTCTGTGTGGATGCAACATACTTGGAAAGAGTAAGCAGACCCCTAGCTTCAGAGGCTAGTAATGCCCCATTTAGCAAAATAACTTAGTGTTGACATTTTGCATAATTGCCAACCGATGTAAAATTCTTTTGGCTGCAAGATGGGATTTTTTTTTTTTTTTTTTTTTGCATGTACTGCCTTTTTCAACAACATGTATGAGATTGGAATCTAGGCTTTGATTAGCCCATTACATTACCATCCTTTTTTTCTTCTTCTCATCAAGCAATTTCTTGATGAATATGCTGGTATACACATGATCTATGTCTGGTTCATCTACATCTTTTGGACCAATATCCCAACATTATCTTCAAATATTCTTTAAAAAGATGCAGAATTTGAAGTTGACTGCAGGTCTCTTAGGCAGTGCCAATCCAAAACATTTCTGACAGCATCCTTCACAGTTAATACAAGGTTCTTGTCTCGAAAAGCTGTAGTGTGTGCCAAACATGTCCAAGGTTAAAGTTTCTAGACAACTTTATCTTTGATTTGCTTGTCCAAAGCACAGCCTGGGGCCAGATTCAAAGTTAGAAATGTACATATGTATTATTTTCATTATTTTAAAATTTAAAAGGTATCATGTACTCTTACATGAATCTCATTTTTAGTGATATTCTATAGTCATGCAAAAACCTGATTTCCTTTCCCAATCAATGAATATAGACACAAGTTATTAAATGCTACAATTAAGACACAAGAACTAAAGGGCATTTTACACAATCTCAAAGTTTGTCAGTCCTTGGAAGAGTGGTGAAAAGGAAATGTGCTTTATTTGGTGGTCTCAGCTCAGAAATCACAAACAGAAAAAACCACTGGGAAAAAAGTAATGGAGGCTATCAGCCCTGTAGAGTCTAAGCAAAGGGCTCTGATTTAGGAAAAAACAAAAAGAGATGGCCTACAAGTGAGACAAAAACAAATAGCAGTTAAAATGAGGAAAGAAGACAATTATGCATTGATAATACAAAAAAAAAAATCATGTTTTTTGTGCATACACATAGTTTAGCCATTCAATTCTGGACAGGATACATATTTAGTAATGGAACACTCAATGTTCATTTTGTATTTTCAAAACTATCTTGCAATAACTTTCCTCTCCCAGACTTTGTCAGTACCAAAACATGGAATTCATTTCAAAGAAAAATTCATTGTTTTACCTTTGCATATTTATGTGTGTGTGTGTGTGTGTGTGTGTGTGTGTGTGTGTGTGTGTGTGTGTGTGAATATTACTATATAGTACTACATAATCTCCTTATATCAATGTATTATATATAACATCACTGAAATCCTAAGGGAATCCTGTACAAAACAATGCAAACGTCTTGTTTATATTTAAGCAGTACTGCTGAGCAGTAGGTAGGGCTTTAATATTGCTCAGTAATAAGTCATAGCTTCTACTATTTATGGCCATGTGTCAGCCACGACTAACATTAAATTGCTCAACCATTTGGAAGTTGGACTCACAGGATAATCAATAAGGGTGCAGCCTTAAACTGATATTATTATAAACAGACTGACTCTGTCAGGGTGTGGGGTGAGTGGTGCGGCCCTGTGTGTTCTATTTCTTCTCTCTGTAGGCTGAGTGGCTGGGCCATCTTGTGCTGGGCGGAGCTGGGGGCTGTACTCGATTGGCTGTCGCACCGGATGCTCATTCATCAGGGATTACCTCTGCTTTTAAGACCAGCTGAATCCTCCAGTCTTCGCTGGAGTGTTTGTTAAAACACCTGATCCCAGACAGCGCTTCGCGATTCTCCCAGCCTCCCCGCCTGCCTGCCCTCCCAGATCACCTGTTCCGCATCACTTGCCCCCACCTACCGGGGCTCATCTCTTCTTCCTAGCCTTGTTAAGATCCCTGTCTTTCTGTCGAAGCCGCTAACCGCTGTCCCCTCTCCTTAGATCACTCACCCATGATTCCTGTACTGTGAACACTGCTTGTGACACACCCAGCACTCGCCCCTGTAGAGACCGCGCTGGCCCGGCAGTTGTGTATATTTTTTCCTTGTAAATAAAGTCTTCGTTTATCGGTTTTGACGCCTGGCTACCGAGTCTGCTTTCTGGGTTTCTGCTTTTGCAACCCTAGCCCTGACAGGCTCTTACCTAGAAATTTAGGATTCCCTAGTTTCTCACTGTCTAGCTACTCTAGTGACAGCTGTTCAGTGACCTAGGTCAGTTGCCAGATATGGGGAATCCCCACTTTCTCCATTTCGGTCAATAATGGTCAAGTAGGTGTAGCCATATGATTAGGCTAAGCCAATCAGGCATGAGAAAGAGGCTGCATATCACTAGCATATATTGCCATAGCATTAGCAATCTGAAATCTTCCATGTTGTTTATGCTCCACTTCAGATACAGTAAATGCAGCCGAAGTGTACAAAGGATATTAAACATCCATGAATATGAATATGCTTTGGTAGTGACATGAAAACACGGGAGAGCTTATACTTCTCGAATTCATGACAAAAACAAACTTCACTTTAAAATATACTTAAAGCACACCTAAAATACAATCAAATTAAAAATAAAATAATAATTTAAATGATATTTTCATTCATTGAAATTTAGATGTTAGAGTTTGAGACAGCCGCCTCCCATAAAAAAGTCACATAAAAAAAGAGGATATTATATATATTTAATTTAGTACTATCCGATCTAATGCTTTGGGATTAAATAGATCACAACATGATATTAATAAAAAAAATAAGGGTATGATTATTCAATTGTTTTATTTTTATTTTATCATTGTTTTTTTGTTTTTACACATGGGACTGCAATTTGAACTATTTCAGTAGAATTGCCCTCTTATCTTTCAATGGCAAAATGTAGTTTTGCTCAAGAGTTCTTTTTGAACAGATTCTTTCTGATTGTAGCAGCATGCACTTTAAGACCAACAGTAGCGTATTACCTGGAGCTCTTCTGATGAAATTTTGTGCTCTTTAGAGACTTCTTTTTATATCAAATTGTGTGCTCTTGGCCTTGAATAAGCTGGCATGGCCAGTCCAAGACAAACTGGAGATTGGCTACTTAGAATGATTTGGAGTTCTTTTTAAATCCCTCACTGGATTCACTGGTATCAGCAAGCTTTTTTTCTGAAGCCCTTAGAGAGCTAATGATGATAAGATTCACTTTATTAGCAAAGACAATTGTAGAACCTAGATTTCAGAATTCTAAATAAAGTTTAGAGTTTAAACTGTCACTTCTAATTACTGGTACTTAATGGAAATCATGATGCTAATTTTCTGGATTTATAAACATGATAAATATAGGGAGCTGTTCTATGTTTTTTTTTTTATCTCCTTTAAAGAGAGGAACAAGTGTTTGCATAAACAAATATTTAAGAAAATAAATAAATAAAACAATAGCTTCATTTTCCCTGGGATGTATTTGCATTTTCACACAGACAATAACTACTACTGCTTTTGAGTTTATTCCAAAATCAGTGCTATTATAGAAGACTGTCAAAGATACTTCCTTATTAATCCTACTTGGGATACAGTAGTTCAGCTGGTGTAATTTCTGTATTCCATGTTGCAGAGACATGTAGTAAATATTGTTCTATTTACATTTTTGGGGGGCTGATTAGACTCACTGCATGTTGCTGGTATTCATATACATGTTCGGGCAAACATTTTTATCCACCAGGCCTTTACAGGTATGTGAACATTGTCACTTATATTAGTCCTGAATGTAGTACAGTACATGAACCTCCAGCAGTTGACTGTTCTTACTGTTACTATTGTTTTTCCACAGCTGGCAGCCTGTTTTATTGAAATGGGCATACATCCATGAAAATGTCGTATATATGGCAAAAACAGAGTTTTTACAAGTCTAACAAGCTTGAAAGTCAATATTTGGTAGGACCACCTTTATTCTTCAACATAGCCTGAAGGGTCATGGGCAGCTTTATTGTCATTTCTTTAAGTAGTCTTCATAAATAGTTCTCCAGGCTCCTTGAAAGACAGCCTAAGTTCTTCTGTTACTGTTTCAGTAATGTTGTGGTCTCGGCTCTGCAATGGCCAGTTTTTACTGCACTGGTAGTGTGTTTGGGATCATTGTCATGCTGAAAAATAAAGCTGTTGACAATCACATGCCTTCCAGGTGGTGGATCAAAATCTGGCGGTACATTTCTGTGTTCATTCCATCAATTTTGGCAAGATCCCCAACACCAGTAGTTGAAATGCAGCCCAAAACCATGATAGAGCCTCCACCCTCTTTTACAGATGGCTGTAGACACTCATTGCTGTACCTGTCTCTAGACCTCCAACACACATACTGATATTGATTTGAACCAAAACTTTCAAATTTGGATTCATCACTCCAAAACACCCATTGCCACTGATTTTCAGTCCAGTTTGAGTCCATGCTGAGATGTGCCACATTTCTGACTAATATCTCTTTGGGAATTATCTTGTTGATGCAAAAATAATATTTTATGCCTGTCAAATTGTGTTATCTTTGGCAAGTTTCTAAAGATACCATTTAACATTGGTTCTTTGCAAAGTTGTCTGTTATGTAAAAACACAACACTGGTTCATCCCTTGCATCAGGTGCCTTTTTTATGCTCCAATAATATATATGGGTCAGTGTTAAGTGGCATGACAAACAAATGAAGCATTGAGCATGTACAAGAACTGGACTGAAAATTAGTGTAAAAAACAGCCAATGTGCAAACAAAAAATGTGAAAGACCTTCAAAAAGTATTGCTCAAGACCACTTTAAAACCAACAAAGTCTGGCTCCTTGGAAGCGAAAAAGAAAGAAATGAGGGTTGGCTGAAGACTTTTGAACAGTACTATCAATAAAGTACTCGTTGTACTCCACCCGTTGCCTTGTAATAGCTGGGATTGGCTCCAGCTAACTTAAAACCTTGAATTGGAAGAGCAGTTAAGAAAATGGATAAATGGAATTTGTTGTAGCATTTCTGAAAGATAAATATTTTATTTAAATGTGTAAAAATGTTGTAGCTATTGACATTCAGGCAATCCAAATCAAGTGGTAAAAAAATTTATTTTGTGAAGGAGCACGGGCCCTTTGCTACATCAGCTCAGGGCAATATTGTGTGGCACTGTAGCCATTTACAGATAGCCAAGACCAGAGTCAAGGTTCACAAGAGCAGTTTAGAACTGGAAGACTACAGACCAGTATGAATTTTGAACTGCTGGCTTGTTTATGGGAAATATAAGATACAAAACTATACACAGTTTCCAATTCACATTAATTTATGCATCAAAATTCAGGTTTGCTTTTAATCCTTATATGAGTTAACAAATTTACCTATATTAGTTCCTTTAGGGTTAACCTATAGGTTTCTTTTAGCTGCTGTTCAAATTCTCTGATCAATAATGAGCTGTTATTGATCCTTTTATCTTATTTGTGTTATCTTTTATCTGCACTTCCCTTGTGTACTGTTGTCCTGTCTTCTTTGTTCAGCACTTTGGTCAGCGCTTGCTGTTTTTAAAGTGCTTCATAAATAAAACTGGCCTGGCTTGTGCTAATATCTAAGTTTAATTTTAGTTTTATTATTGTCATATAGAGGTAACAATGGCGCATCACTACCGGCAATGAAATTCTTAGACTCCGCTCCCCCCAGTATTTCAGTCAGACAGAATAATCACGAATGTGCATCAGTAGAAGGTGAGTATTCTGGAGTCCACATCAAAAGGAAGAGCCACTGTCTCGCTGCTTTTGTGATCACATCCATGTGATGTGACCAGCTCAGATCCTCACTGATATTGATCCCTAGGAACCTGAAGCAACTGACTCGCTCCACCTCTGTCTCATCAACGTGAATGGGGTGTGCCCTCCACCCTGCAGTCCTTTGTAGTCCATGATGAGCTCCTTGGTCTTGCTGATGTTGAGCAGCAGGTTGTTGTCAACACCATAATGTCAGGGCTCTCATCTCTGCTCTGTAAGCAAAGTCATCTCCACCTGAAATGTCACCAATGAAGGTGGTGTCATCTGCAAATTTAACTATTGTGTTGGAGCTATGTGTGGTCGTACAGTTGTGTTAGTTTAGTTAATTAAATTTAGTTAGGCCTGATTCAAACCCATTCACCCACTAGACCTGCAGAGTGACTGGTTAGGAATACTTCAATGAGTTTCCAGTACTTCACCAAAAGAATTAATGGAATTACAATGCTGAAACATGAGATCAAGTGTACACAGATTTACAGAGAAAATCATTTGACTTCACAATCCATTGTGTAATCAGTTCTTGGGTTAAGTCCATGCCGTGTTGCAGTAACGAAGATAATGGTTTAGTCTTACCACCGTTTAGAAGTGTGAATTATGCCACATTTCAGACACCTTGGAAATCGGACCTTGGAACTCGAGGGTGACGTCACTCTCAAGTTAGCGTGTTCCAGAAAAAAAAGAGTGAAAAAAAGACTTGTTTTACTTTTTAGCAACATAGAGTCATTCAGATATCACAAGCAATACGGCATAACACTTGACTTTTTGTGCTTAAAAACTCCACTGCTACATATTCATGGATGGAGTTTGGTCAGTAGCTTATTTAGCAAGTCACAAACACAAGTGTGCCAGTACAAATTAAAAGTTTTACAGTTTTACTACTGTTTACATTCACAGTTGCCATCTTGGGTTGTTAACTCACGGTTGGTGGGGATGCTTCAACTTTCCAAGTGCAAAATCCAAGTTGAGGGGGAGTTCCAGAAAAAACCTCTGACTGGGACCTTGGAAATTTTGACTTATTCAGGAATGCAGGGTTGGTTTTCTTATCTCTGGAATGTACGTTGATACAGCAGGAACACACGGTTCCAATGGAAGCTCAGATCTCCTAGGGGTGGCTCGACATTGCAGTTCAACAGTCTCAGGTTCATCATCTCCGGTTTTCAATCCCAAGATCTCCACTCTGATTAAAAACCCCTAGCCTGTTGTACAACAGTTCAATGGAGATTCCGGGCATTACCAACAGGTCAGTTGTAGGTCAGATCCACATTGCACCCTGTGATGGTGGCAGTAACATTCACCATGCTTATTAGACCCTGGGAATAAAAGTAATTACTGTCCAATAAAATCTGAAAACACATGAGGCTTTGTTTCATTATACATTTTTTTTTTTTATAAATTGAACACTAGTAAAATAGTACAACGAAATTAAAACAAGAGCTTAAAGTATTATCTAGCATCTATGGGTATTCCCTACATGCTAAGTCGATAAAGACATTTATTTCATGGACATGGTAGAAGCCATTTTCTGTAAGCAGTATGCTGCTTTACTTAAGTCAAACATAGGGTGTACAAGGTGCTTGTGTAAAGCTATCAGAAATAGGCCTGTACACAAACAGTGAAATACACAAAACACCTTGAAAGGCTTCACACAAAGACTGCCCAGAATATCCATTATCACAACCCATATGTAAACAAAACAACTTAGTCCAAGGTCCCGTTTACACAAGAATGTTTTCAGGTGAAAACGATAACGTTTTGATGTGTTTTTGCCTTGTCGTTTACACGAAAGCAGCGTTTCGAATCCCTAAAAACGATACAATTTGAAAACGGTTCCAGATTAGAATGTGTTTGAAAAGCTTTGTTTTCCATCTCTGTGTAAACGGCCAAAACGCTACTTTAAAAAGTGCTGGCACATGCACACTATGGTTGTGACTCCAATACCCACACTGCCAACTTGTGGCATGGTAATGGGAACTAAAATGTTTCATCTGAATGTGTTACTTTTAAAAAACGAAAACAGCAAAATGATACAGTTTCCACCGTTCTCGTGTAAACAAAGCCCAATACACTCCTTGACTGCACCATTCAGTTGATATGGTCTTCATGGTGGAGAGGCCTGGCTATCATAGTGTAAATATCATGAAACTTGGCTGTGTGGATAGGTCAGCACTGCTCAAATGAACTCAAGACTTTTCTCCAACATGTCCAAAGACTTAAGAGGATGATTTTATCTTGGCTTGTACACTGAAGGCTGCAGGCATTCCCTGCACTGGAGGTATGTTTCATCATTGGGATCAACTCCCTCAAGGTATTGGCTTGAAGCCACAGACATATTGGATAAAAAAAAGCCAAAAATCCTACCCTTCTGACTTAAAAAAAAGCCTCCATATCGATATATACAACGAGCATGCTGATTGGTTATTTCTGACTTCATGCGAACACTGCAACCAGTCAAATAATCTAACTGAAATTGGCATCAAGCATTATCAGGGACACTCATATTACACATGTTATAGTATGTATTTGCAGATATGGGAAAACAGGCTGCAGAGTGCATTTTGCTGTGCCTGACCGGACCGCAGATAGATTTTTTTTTCAAATAATGAATTTAAATAGGCAATTTAGATATGCATTTGGTGGACAGTAATCTAATACTTTGATTCCCATAGCCTTAGTATGGCCTAAAGACATGTGTGCACATTGACAGAAAATGTTGGCTTATACAGAAATTAATATAAAATACACAATATAAAACACAATTACCAGGTCTCATTTTCACTATTGGTGGCTTCAACAGCACACTGTTGAAGCCACCAGTAGCATGCTAACTGGCAGCAAAGAAAACAACTTCGACTCACCAAATTTAAATACGATCAAAACCGATTTTAGCCACAAGGTGCAAAGTTGGACACCATCACTCTCAAAGACTGAAAATAAAACACGTCTGTTCCCAACTTGCAGTGTTGTTTAATCGCTTTCTCTCACTCACAGTTTTTGCTACTCGGGCTCATCCGCTACTTTTTTTCTTCCACCGGTGAGTGGTGCAGAGGTTATAGTAATTAGCTGTTGCTGGTAAATTTGATAAAGGAACAATACAATAAACAGAAGTACAAAATAACAACAGCAGCGACATTCTAAAATGTGCAAAATGCAATTCACATTAGATCATTATTAACCTGGGTTGCACTTGGCTCTCTTTTTCTAGTGTGATGGCCACAAGGGAGTGGCAGACATTATAAACAAAAAAACACATTAAATTGAATGCCATGTTTACATGCAAATATTTCTATAAAATGTACAAAATATGTTCAGAAAATTAAAACAATGTTTGTATTAACTGAGTTAAACAAAAACAATGTTTTTTTTGTATTCTGTGACTGTAAATTCACTTTTTGTTTGCCTCAGTGCACACCATGATGAAAAACGATTCCTACCCCACCTGCTCATTTATCAGGAATGGAGTACAGATGGTGTTCTTTGACAGAAAAGAAAACATGGACAGGTATCAACATTTTTGTTGCTAATTAATCCTTCAATTCTTAGAAAGAAAACCAGAAAGAGGAGTCACACAACTTTATGTACTGTAGACAGTGTCTTTCCTTTTAGTGCTTATCCTTTTTTAATCACTAGAATTAAGGTTTATAAATGTTTTTGCTTGAATTTCACTGTATCACATCTTCATCCTCTCTCCCAGGAATGGTAATTATTTGTTTATATTCTGCTTTCCATTTACAATACAACCACCTGGAACCAGATGAAAGAAAAGGAGGGCAGTCAGCACAAAAAAAAACCCCTGAATTCATCATATTGAAATAACCATCTTTAATATACAACAAATATAACTCCTGTGACAAACAAACCGCCTAGTAAAGTGGGGGCTCACAACCTGCATTCTGTTTGAGAATTTTTTCAATGCGAAAGGCTACTTCACATTGCATATCTGAATAATTGAAACACAACCTTGCAAAAGCAAGCAATCAAAATTACTGTGACAAAAACAGGGGTTCGCTGGCAATCAAATGCTGAATACACCACCGGTGTGGTATGTTTGGCTTTCAAAATGGGCTGCTGGTGATGTACAAACATAGGCGCAACCAATCTCCAGTCCATGACCCTTGCAATTGCAAGTACATTATAAAGCACATCTAACACAAAAGTACGGAGGCAAACTGGGTCTGCTCTAATCACTATTACAAACCTTTGCATGCAGCGCAGTTCACAGCAGCTTATGAAATAGTCAAGAAAAATTAACTTTTTTTTCATGTTGATCGACACAAATCATTCAATTTTTTTGTGTGTTAATGAACACAAATGAGTAAGGAGTGCATTTCAGTAAGAAATATATTTTGTAGAAGCACTTTTTTTAATGTAGTGAAAGCAGGAAGTGTCACCATGGCAACCAGAAAACCAAATTTTAAAAGTTGTGGCATCCAACACAAACTATACTTTCCTAAATCTAAGCCAGTAGTTTTAAACATATGAAACTTAACCACGCAACATATTATAAATCAATAATCTATTTTAAATTCATACAAATGACATGTATGATTTTAAAATAGATTATTGAATGACACAATGATATGTAGGTTAGCACTGTACCTCACAGCTAGAAGGACAGCTAGAAGGGCTGGGTTTGAATCCACCTTGGCCCAGGCCTTTCCGTGTGGAGTTTGCATGTTCTCCCTGTGTCTCAGTGGGTTTCTTCTGGGTACTCTGTTTTTCTCCCACAGTCCAAAGACATACCGTTACAGGGATTAGGTTAATTGGTGATTCTAAATTGGCCATAGGAAATTTAGGTGTGAATGTGTGTGTATTAGCCCTGTGACAGACTGGTGATATGTCCAGGGTGTACCTACCTCCAGCCCCCCCCCCCGACCTTTAATTGGATAAGCAGAAGAAAATGAATGGATGGAAAAATAAGAAAGGGATGTTTATGGAATGACCTAGTCAAAAACTCAGGTTTGAATCCTGTTTTGTGCAACTGAATGAATGGAAGAACTGTGAAACATTTAAACAAGCCGGTGTCAGATGCTGGCTATCAACAAAATAAAACAGGTTCATCAATGATTCTGAATTGCTCATAGGTGTGAGTGGTTGTCTGTCTCTCTGTGTTAGCCCTGCGACATGCTGGCGACCTCTACAGGGTGTATCCTGCCTCTCGCCCCTATGACGGCTGGGATAGGCTCCAGCCACGCACACACACACAAACACACACACGCACACACCCACGACACTGAACAGGATAAGCGGAAGATAATGGATGGATGACATGACATGTAACATGTACAACTCAAACTCTGTAACCTGAAAATCAAGATGTCCCTCCACGACAAATCATATCGAAGGATATGAAATCATATTGGGAAATTCATGTGTAGGAACATGAAAAGTATTGAAGATTGTGCAGCAACAACATTCAGTAGATTAAAGGTTGTGACTATATCACAAACTGCCATGAGACCAGGTTGTTGCATGTGTTCAACACAACTCTGCCCTGGTCTGGCAATAGGCACATTTGTGTATTCAGAGTAGTTTCAATAAATGTAGCCATCACCTGCTTAGTCACCAAGCAGGAACACATGAACATTTAGGATTAAGGCCCATGTCCAGGGGCGTCATACAGATGTTGAAGAAAGAGAAGTAAAAGTTATTTTCACTTTCATACCCACAGTTTATCCTGCCAGGGCACATATTGCCCTTGAGGCGACTGTTTGTTGTGATTTGGCGCTATATAAATAAAATTGAATTGAATTGAATTGAATTGAATATTGATCCTGCAACCTTGAGGTCACAAGGTCACTTCTCTAGCCTTTTGATATCCACTGTCAGTTCAAAGAGGTTCAGACAAATAAAACAAGTTTAAGTTTTTAAACTCACTATAATGGGTCCCATTTGGCTTATAAAGGTAACGTGCAGTTTCTGAAAGTGAAATTGTATTATTTAGGTATTAAAGGTGTGAAATTAATTTTAGACCAAAAATTCTGAGTGTGCGACCCACACAGTATGAGTATGGCCAGCACAGTGGTGCAGTGGTTAGTGCTGACACCTCGCCGTAAGTAGGTCTTGGGTTTGACTCCAGCCTGGGGCCTTTCTGCATGGAGTTCTCATGTTCTCCTTGTGTCTGTATGGGAGGCTTCCTCCCACAGTCCAAAGATGCATGGGTTTAGGTTAATTGGTGATTCTAAATTGGTTGTAGGTGTGAACATGTTGGTCTTTTTCATTCTGGTACTAAGTATTTTAAATCACACAGAAAAACAATACCTTTTTTTTGTTTTCAACAAAATGTTCCACATCTCACCTGACAGTGCTGAAAATTCACATATACAGATTCACAGGTAAAAATTAAACTTAGAAATTCAAGAAAAACTCTGTTCATTATTTTCTTATAGGATGCAGAGACAGACCTGTCAATTATTGAACTATAAGTTCCTTCTAGCAAGGAATTTCTTTGTCATATCTGAAAAATAAAATCTTTTCCACCAGATTCAATTTTCTAATATTAAATAGCATGTACACAAAAAACTAATGGGGGTCATAGTTATCCTTTTTGATCTTTTTTTATGACCGTTGCAGCACTAAATTGCTGCCATAAGAATGTCAGCAAAGGTTCAGAAGAACATAAGTATTTGTTTGAGTATACACGAGTATCCCAGATTCTTCAAAGGCCTAACAGTTAATCTACAGTTTGAAAATCTTGCTTGAATACTTGAGCTCCTGTCAGACAATTATGTCTTTTATGACAGACATCACAGGATTATCCAGTGGCAGTTGAGGCAAAGAAAAAAAAGCACTACAGAAAACAACAACACTTCACATTCATTTCATTTTTGTTTCATCAGAATCAGAAATTATTCAGTTTAAAAGACAGCAAAGAGAATCCAAGAAATTTTTTACATTGGCAAAGGGTATTTCTTTGGGATTTATTATTGTCAAAGACCAGAATACATCCACTACCAGACTGCATGACTGTAGGCTTGGACATTCATAATCATCTTTCTGTTTTGGTTGTGAATACTGAAGTCTGGTTCCCATATGGCAGTTGTGATGACTGAATAAGAATTTAAATCTTTGATTGAAAACATTTCTCATTCAGTAGCCACAAGGAATTCCACTGCCAACATGTGAAATTAATGACTTTGGCAAATCTGAATCTTTTATTTGATCTGGATTTTCCCAGCAGATGATGATACTCCATGCCTGTGCTTTTAAATACACCACTGGAGGCATGGCTGATAGAAAGATCCTGGCACACAATCTGGTGCATGAGCCTGGATGTTAGTTCCAAAGCACAGCTGAGCAAATACTGTTACCTTTTAGACTGGAAGAAAAGTCAATTTAATTTGTACAAAAAATCATAAAATGAATAGCAAATAAATATGGAGAGCAAATTACCTCAGTGAATGTAAATTGAGTTCTTTAATGCAGCAGGTTCTCTGAATGCAAACACACAATACAAGAAGTTGTGTCTATACTCAGTATTGTCCAGAACATTAATGACTGCCCATTTCAAAACAGAAAAACAGGTCCATAATTAGGGCATATATTCATATATACTCAACTTAAAAGCATATAGAGTTTTGCTATATCTGTATCAGTCTATGCCTCAATACAGAGGAATGTTTCGATGGTCACCAATGGTTAATGACACAAAAATGTGAATGTCATCATCTTCTATTTCCTGCTTTATCCTTCTTTAGGCTCTCTTGGGTTGTATTTGTTTTCTCATAAATAAGGTATAAATATGTATAAATAAGGATCAAATAAGGTTAATCAGTTTGTGGAGTGATTTTTTTAAATCTTCCACACACTATAAATTACTGAATGATTAGTGAAATTTTCAAAAGATGTTTCTCTATTTGGTGTTTTGGTCATACATTCATTCATCCATCCGTTTTCTTCCTCTTATTTGAGGCTGGGGCCCAGGTGCAGCAGTCTAAACTGAAACACCAAAACCTCCTTCTCTGCAGCCACCTCCTCCAGCTTATCAGGGGAAACACAGAGGCGTTCGTTCCCAGGCCAGCCGAGCAATATAATCTTTCTAGCATGTCCTGGGTCTACCCAGGTTCTCCTCCCAGTAGGATATGCCTGGAACACCTCACCCGGGAGGTATCCAGGAGGCATCCTAGTCACATGCCTGAACCACTTCAACTGGCTCCTTTTGTTGTGGAGGAGTAGTGGTTCTACTCTGAACCCCTCTCAAAAGACTGAACTCCTCACCCTATCTCTAAGGGAGAGGCCAGCGACCCTTCAGAGAAAGCTCATTTCTGCCTCTTGTATCTGAAATCTTGTTATTTCAGTGACTACCCAAAGCTCATGTCCATAGGTGAGGGTAGGGGCACTGCACCAGTAGATCAACTGGTACATCGACAGCTTCACCTTTATGCTCAGCCCTCTCTTCACCACAATGGACCAGTACAGACCGGTGCAACTATCATCACTGCAGCTGTGGCCCCACACTCTCCTCTTCCCTCACTCATGAACAAGACCCGGAGTTACTTAAACACTCCTTCCTAAGAATTGTACTAACAAAGTTATTGTAGCTCAAATCCATTCATCCTCTGACGCAGCCGATTCAAATGTTGTCAGTCCATTGAATGGACGTTATCAACGATTATCATACCCATAGTTAAGGGCCAGGAGTGGATTCCGCTGCAATTAGTGATAACAGCCTACTGAGACAGCTAGCAGGTGCAGGAGGACCAGTCTGAACTACACTTATGGGACTGAAAACTGTTAATAAAGTGCATTTAAGGACTGATAACATTTGAATCAGCTGAATAAGAGCGGTTGCTGGCTGTTGGGAGGGATTACGATGAATCCAGATCCACTCCAGACACCCAGTCCAGTCCACGTCACATCGGAACAGTGATCCTCGATTAAAAAGATGAAAACAACCTTTTTGATCCGGCTAGGAGGTGGAGACGGCCCCTCCTGGACCTTAACTATGGACCTTCTAACTGTTGATAACGTCCATTCAATGGACTGATAACATTCGAAGCAGGTGCTCTGACAACAGCTGACAAATAGGCTCTGCTGTGTTAAACAGGGGTTATCCAACAGGATGCCATTAATTTTAAATAACTAGCTAGTTAGCCATCAGAAATGATTTATATCCATCGAGTGACTGACAAACTTTCAAATAGCAAATATATATTTAAAAAATTCCCCATTTGCTCTGTGGGCAGTGTTTTTGACCTCCAAGCTCAGGTCCTCTACCAGAGGCCTAGGAGCTTGAGAGTCCTGCGCAGTATCTTAGCTGTTTCCAGGACTGAGTGCTTCTGGACAGAGAGCTCAGATGTCATTCCTGGAATCTGCTGGAGCCATTCTCCCAGTTTAGGGGTCACTGCCCCAAGTGTTCCGATTACCATGGGAACCACTGTTACCTTCACCTTCCACATCCTCTCTACCTCTTCTCTCATGTTCTTAGAACTTCTCTCGTGCTCCTTATTCTGGATGTTGCCATTGCTTGGTGGTGCCACATCTATCACTATGGCTTTGTTCTTCTTCTTGTCTACCACTACTGTGTCCAATTGGCTAGCCATTACCAGTTTGTCTGTTTGTATCTGGAAGTCCCACAAGATCTTAGCTCAGTCATTCTCTACCACCCGTGGGGGCATATCCTGTTTTGACCTCAGGACATCCAGGTCATACTTGGCACAGATGTTCCTGTATACTATGCCAGCCACTTGGTTATGGCGTACCATGTACCTGCCTGCTAGCATCTTGCACCCTGCTGTTATGTGCTGGATTGTTTCAGGGGCATCTCTGCACAGCCTGCACATGGGGTCTTTCCTTGTGTGGTAGATGTGATCATTTGTGACCGTCTTCCTGATGTACTCATGGATCTTTGCTGTTTCATCCAGGATAGTGGTTCTGACACCCACTAGGCCTTGGCCTCCTTCATTTTACCATTTACATCATCATTGAACCCTAGGGGTCTGGTTCCACTGGCAGCCTTGCATGCCCATGCCACAACATTGCCTCCGCCATGTTAAATGGATTTTATGGTATGCTTCAGATCATTTTTTTTTCTCTGTTTCTCTATATGTTTCTCTTCCCATCATTCTGGTGCATCTATCCAAGATATTTTTTCAGAACTGTGCAGGCTCTTTCTGGCCTTCCTGTTCTTGTAACCACTGGTTTGTACTATTTCTTGCTGTAAACCCTCTGTATTTACATTCTTGAAGGTGTCCCATGATTCATAAAAGTGATATATAAGAATGAGAATTATTAAACAGTTAATGTAATACTTTTATTAACACTTCAATTCTTTAATCACATCTTGATTGATTAATTTAAAATCCACTGTGGTGGTGTACAGAGGAAAATTACAAAAAAAGAAAAAAGTGTCATTGTCCAAAAAGTATGGACCTACCTATACCTCTGCTCTTATCAATACAAATTTTTAAAAAAGGACTATATTCGATGACTACCCAGTGGCATGATTTCTAAATTATCGTTATTGTAGCTCTCCGTTCATCTTAAAATTGACATGCTGTGTAGTTAAGCAAAATCAAAAAAGACTTTGGCATTTCTAAAACCCTTCATACAGCTATGCTTTTGCTGAGTTCTTCAAAAGTCCTGCTCTCCCATAATCTGCAAATAGCTGCCAGTCACAGTAAACTTCTGCTTTTTGAGCAAATTATTTATCTTTCTGTGTTTTACAAAGTCTATTAAAAAAGGCAACACCACATAAGGTTGACCTTCCAAAAAAGTATTGCACTGCAAACTTCACCACAAAAGCAATACAAAATAGTTACTGAACTTCTAAAAAGAAACCAAAGAGTAGTCAATGAAATTCTTTAAGAAAAAAGGGAGGCTGTATATCTTTTCACATTTAAGCATATTTTCTTTTATTGAAATTCTGTCTCCACCAAAAAAAAAAAAAAACAACTTCAAGCAGAGCTGTAATTGAGTCATTCAGTCAAGAAAAATCTGTTTACATGTGCTTGCACCAATGAAAACATGCGCTGACAATTGCTGCAGTTTTCTCTGCACCATAGCCTCAGATTTTTCAAACAAATTGACTTCCATTACAGTTGAACAAGTGTGTCGACTTTGGCACTGTGAGCATGAAGCAGTGCAGTCTCAGGGATATTGGTGGTGGTCTCAGAGCTGATGTACAAAGAACTGTATGGAACAATTATGCGTGCAGTTATATAATATGTCCCGTCAAATGTATTACTGTTTCCATACCAACTACTGCTGGCTCATTTTATGTATCCTTCAAGTAAATAATTAAATGTTTATTAAAAACTCAGACGAGAGAGAAATAAGTTTTTGATTGCTTAAAATGTTAATTTAAACAACAAAACAGTTTAGGTGTTTCACACAATTGCACATCAGAATTTAGGCATATGAAAGTCTTTATGTTTTTGGCATGTCTTTTATTAAGCTTTTATTAAACTACTTTTTCACATGGGCTACCATCCCCGAAGTAGTCAATCTTCCCTGGAAGAGCAAACTGAGTAAAAGAAAAAAAAAACTGAAGGTCTTACACAGTTATGCAAAGTATTCCCCGGATCAATGTGATGCTAGTTTCCTGCTATGGGCTGTGGATTGGGCAGGTGGTACAAAAAAAAAAAGATATGCTATATAGAAGCCAAGAAGAAGAAGGATGAGAAAGATGAAAGGAAAGAATAGAGAATGAATTGACACAGTGTGAAAAGGATGAGTCTGAAACATAAGAAGAGTGGTGCATGAACAAAGTTAGGAGCAAAAAATAATGAATTAACGAGTAAACTGTCTACAATAGAACCACAATATGTTTTTTTATTCTGTTGCTGCTTTGACCAGTAACCTTTCTGCCCTCCACCACCTCTTGATCACCTAAATAATTATACCAGATTGTTGTTGTTCCAAATAGTTTTATGAATGTACTTCCAAGTGGCAAGACATGACAAATAGAAATAAAATAAATCTACATTTAACACACAAAAAATGGTTGTTTCAACATGGTACAATCCTCTTCATATGTTACTGTTTCAAAAATTTCATCTAATACATTAAAAGAAAAAAGGTTTGGCTTATAGTGAAGTGTAAGTGAGGAGTTCACTTTAGTTTGTCTGTGGGTCTAAAATAAAATAATCCTTTTTTTAAAAAAAAAAAAAACAGGAAGCAAAAAGCATGCCAGGATGAACTGAAAAATGTAAATTTTAAATAAGCCATGGTTAATTATTGTCTATTGAGTATTGAAGATATAAGTTCCTCATTTACAGCAAGGACTGCATGCATCTATCTGCAGCATTACTCTTTCACCAGAACTGTCACCTTTAAAATTACAGACAACTCCTGAATATATCATTTAAGAGCAAAGTAAGTTCTCCTAAGTCATTCTTTGTCTTAGACTTGAATATATAATATGGGTTTGGTTTCATGCTGTTTTGTCACTGATGTGTGATGGACAGGTTATTAATTAGCTAATTATATTTAATATTAATTTAGCTGCATATTGTTGACTTTAATGTGAAAATCTACAAAGAATCCTTAGGTCTTCCATTTGCCTGAATACTTCATAAAAAAATAATCGTGTGTTTATTTTCTGCATCTTATTAAGAGTAGTATAAAAGAGGTAACTTTTTGTTTGCGTTTTACTGTTTTCATTTAGTTTTTTTTTTTTAGTTTTTTTAGTGTTTCTGAAAAAAAATTCTACTGCTAAAGCTGCAGCTCAGGTGGGTGTGGTAGCTTCTTGGCATCTCTAAAGGAATATATCTGTCTCTCACACACACCAAAAATCAAGGCCTCTATGCAATTTGTTGGTGTAATATCTTGGAAAGCTCTCAATCAATAATTAAATGGAGACCAAACATGGCAGACTGGCAGTTTTATTGAGGGAAATTACTCACATGTACTCATATTGAAAGCACCTATGTGCTGATTGGCTGGTGGCCCTCCACAGTGTGGTTATTGTACTGAACATATCTGAGGAGCATAACAAAAACCTAGTGTTATTTCTCACGTGCATTTGAGAACTTTTACCCCCAGTAAGTAAACAAACCATGTGGTCAGGCTGCTCTGCAGGGCTTTCATCAGCTTCTACGGGCTGTTGAGGTTGTTAGTGCTTTGCTGGCTGAATGAATTTAATCTGCCATAGTTGCTTAGCAACCTAAACTATGTGTATTTGTTTTTGTGTACTTGTCTTAGATGTCGTGTGTGGTACGTGTATGTATGTTTGCTTGCCTGCAAAATAATCCCTGTCCCATTTTGGCTTCTGGACTTTTGGATGTCACAGATGCCTGACTAAATTAAAGTGGTTTTTGACGGTTATATGTAACGTGATGCACTGTGATATAAAGTTGTTTTCTAACATTGTTTAAAGTGGTCAGACGTATTTTTTTTACTTACTGGTTTCACATCAGCACATTAAGACTGTTACGGATAGTTTTCTGAAGAACAAGCAGGGAGCGATTAAGGGAATTTTTAGCTCATCGCTTATTGGTTATCCATTTTTAGACATGGCAAGTGGACAAAACTTATACTGGCTCGTAAAGCTGGGAGTTGTCTAGTTGTGGGGGGCTAGAAGAATGTTTGTACTTGGCATTTTTCTTCTTCATCGTTTTCTTTTGCAGCCTTTATTTTGCATCCCAAATTTTATAAACAGCTCAAAACATAATTAAAATGTGTTTTCATGATATGGGACTTAGAATGTTATATATTATATTCCGTCCTCCTGAGGGTGCTTAAATCAATCTGACAAAGACCCACTTCTGCCTTGGCAAGATCCAATTATTTCTCCAGTCCCAAATAGAGATGATGGAATCCTGCTTGTACTGACAAATTGCTGATTCCCTATTAGCACTGGAGCACCTGACATTCATCTACAAGGGTCATGTGTGATGTTTTGGTTTTAAAAGCATCGCAGCATTCTCTGTTACACAGATTATGCAGAGCTAAAAAATTGGTGACTCAGCTAATATATCTATTGCCTGTTTTGTCAGACATCAAAAGCTGACAAACAGCACTCATAGGATTTCAGCAAAAAAAAAAAATGTTAGTGTAAGTACTGTACTTTTATTCATCCCTCCTTCTGTTCTAGTCCTAATCTGACCGCTTTCATTCAAAGTGTAAAAGTATCTGCTTGTGGTTTAAGTCTTAAACTAGATCCTTACCTGTGTTCTGACAACCAGGGGCCTGGTCATACCAGCTGAGAGCTACAGTATAACTTCCACAAGGCACCTTGAGGAATAGTCCTTTATTCTGCATGTTTTTCCTGTCCTCCACTAGTTGTTTGTGGCAGCTATAATGAGTTTTAAAATCCAGTCATGATCATTTGAGGAGAGGTTCCAAGTAGTTTGGTCCCTTATGAAATGAAGCACAACCTGGAATCCTTTGGTATGATTCCTTTGGCTATACCTGCAACTTACAATTCAGGAACTTTTTTGCCCTTCCCATATGAAGATAAACTTACAGATGTGACATTCCAACAGCCACTGCTTGCTTTACTTGACCTGCAAACAGACATTAGTTTAAATCTGCCAAAGTGAAAGCCAGCTCACTCTCTCTCTCCTTTCATCTCAAATAACATCTGTCAGTTCCATTCAAATCTGTGGTGTCTATTTGTTTCATGGGTGTGTCCGTGTCCAGTGAACTATGGCTTGAGCTTGTTAAGCTCTAGGGACCAGCAGGTTTTTTTCTGGTTGTTATGTGCATTGTGGATAAACCTCTGGTCTTTAATGGAAACTGAAGAGGGACCGGCATGCTAGACAAGCTGCTGCTGGCTCTGCGTTCACTGCTCTAAAACCAGTTCCCATCTGCACTTTGTGTGGAAACAGAAAGTAAATGAGCACTTTGTAATTTAATAATCTTAACAGAAAAGTTACTAACCACCTTGGACAACATGTGATGTAGAGGTGTTTGTAGTCTTTAGTAACTCCTTCAGCACATTAGCAAGGAAAGCCCTGATCATGGAGCGGTGAAATCAGCTCTGCCATGGCCAGCTGAAGAGGTGCACACTCCACCAGCACTTTCAGATCAGCATGTATGAGGTTTTTTTTCATGAATTTTGATCTAAAAATGTGTACTATTCAACAAATTGTGACCAACACATAATCCAAGAAGCATAAAATAATAAAATACAAAAATAAAAAAGTGAAAAATCCATAAAAACTTTACTGGGGTGTACTGCATATATGTGCTGTTAGTACTTCTGAAAGCTTTAAGGCATTTATTCTTTCCAGCAACTGGCTGAAAGATATTTTTAAATCAGTTTTAAATGCTAATAGGTTCGAGCAACCTTGAAAAATCTACACTTACTGTATGTAAAAGTGTAGTCATCAAAATATTATTATACATGAATTCCACATTTTGGTTTTGCATAAAACACCAGACTTGATAATATCATATTCTGAAGGAGGTACCACTCATGAACTCTGTCCCAAAAAGGATTAAACAATACAGCATGCGTAGAAAATATCTTCCTGAGTTTTAATATCTTTTTGACCAAATGTACATCTATTACTGCCCAACATAACAACCTTGATCTCAGACATTCAGAACATGAATGAATCCCATTAATTGTTTAAAAATGAACTTCTTTCATTAAAGGACACAATAGATGTGTAGTTCAAACAGTGATACTAGTTCAAATCTTTCAAATGAAAAGCGTGCAAGAGAAATTATTTGGTTGAATGAATGTGCTAACTTTAATACAGCAACTTCACCTGAAATACTGTTTGTCTTAACCTTCATTAAATACAGTTATCTGACCACTATTTTACATTGTGTGGCTCAGGTCACCTCCCTCTGTTACGTAAAAAGCAAAGACATGACGTCTGAGATTCTGAGATGAATTCTGGGATTTGTTACCAAATAAAAGATTGATCAAACATATCACACCAATTGTAGAATTTCTGAATTTCTTTTTTGTTTATTTGGGGAGGGGGGGGGTTGACAAGCTAGGATGCTTTTGTGTAACTGACTTGGACTTTGGGAAACATTTCTGACAAACAAAACAATAACTGATAATGGTTGCTTTATTCAATCACTTTGATGGGACATAAATTTGTCTGTCATATGACTGAATAATTTATTTATTTTTTGTCCCAGTTGCATTATGTATACACAGAATAACATGTAGCCAAATGTGGAGTTTTAGAGAACATCACAATTAGAGGGGCAACAAAAGAAAATCAACCACTAACCACTGCTGAACAAAGGAAAAACTTGTTTGCTGAATAAGAATTTAACCTGTTTCTGCAGCGCCCCTCATGCCACCCTTCTTATCTCAGCAATCCCACAGTACGTAAGAACAAACTGATTAACTGTGTCAAATCCTGAGAGGAATGAAAAGTCTCTCAAACTCTCACTTCAGAAGAAGAGGAATAGATGGTTTACAGAAAATACAGGCTGTAATTTTAGTCTTTCCTGTTACTCTAGTTTCTGGGAATGGGAATGTGTGGCAACCTGCAGGGAATCAAAGCAAACTCAAACAGGCAACCTAGCTACCGAGTTAACAAGCAAAGACGATGCTCTTTTTTTTCTGGCGAAGTGACATCGAGACTTATAAAAGAAAAACATTTTTTGAAGATTAGAATCACCTTAGATTTTCTGTAGGATAGCACCAGTTCCATGTAATGTCTTGCATACAAACTCTGAATAGCCATTAATAATAAAGAGAAGCTGTAATAGGTATATAAATTAATATTAAGAAAGCTATATTACATAGAAAGAATAAAATCTACTTTCTCTGAAGGATAAATCTAGAGAACTTAAGCATATTACATGTCTTTATCACATTGTCTGCAGCAACAGCCTCTGTTTCAGGTTTCCACTCTGAGTTATGACCTCATCATCCCATATGTACAAAAGCGAAAAATTAAATTAGTTAGAGTAATGAACCCAGGTGCTTTCCCAAAGAAGTTTTTTTCAGCTCATTGTTCTCCAAGTTGTTTGAGAGAGTAATCTGCCGCATATACCCCCCATCTCATGTAAATCTTGTCCATCTAAGAAAGCTGTCAGGGGTCTGCCTTTTCAAACACGACACCCCATGTGGGTCCTAGATCAAAGATGAAAGCATGTTGAACGATCTGGGAGACTGGGGTAGAGCGGTGCTATGAAGGGAGTTAGGAGTGTGATTCATCAAATTAACAAATTTGCTTTCCTTTTCCCGGTAGGCAGTGGAGTAAATTCTCCAGTCCTTAACTTAGTGTAGCTTTGACAAGAAAGGAGAGGGGGAGGGGTCAAAATGTAGAAGGTAGAAGGAATTTCTTAGGAAGACAGTTCTGTGAGAGTGTACGAATTTGTAATTAATGACACTCTTACTCCTAATTAAAACCTCTTAGCTTTCTCCTCACAAGGTTGCAGCAGCTGGTAGAGACAAGGCCCTCACTGTGAGATGAGAGACATAAATTTCATGACAGTATCGTGAGGCAGCACCTGGTTATGCCTACACCTGTCACTGCTGGAATCGTAGCTCATTCTGTCAATGAATTAACATCCTCCTGGGCTAAGATAGAAAAAAAAAGGTAGATTCTCTCATCCCAGAATGAAAATCCCTGGTGGCTCAAAGGTGGTAATATGTATCCATTTTCAAAATTAAATATATCACTGTTTGGTTCAGCAAGGCAGACACCTGCCTCCTCTAGTAAAAATGGCATACTCCAGATCTGAAAGATTTCCCCCAGGAACCACATCACAGTATTTCCTTGTAACTATAACTTAATATCATGTCAAAATCTCCTGAGGATGATCCAGCTAGTCAAGCCACAGAAAGAACGAAAACAAGAGCAAGTCAAATGCTTAGAGAAACAGATGGAGGCCAGGAGCAGGTGGAAGAAAAAGAGAGAGGCAACATAAGGGAGTAGGGAGGCAGAAGAAGGAAACTAAAATGAAACAGAACACGATGCCCCTAGATAATAAAACCAACATGGGAACAATAAAAGCCTGTCAAGAAACTCGAAAAACAATAGGAAACAGCATGGGATTGCCATTTAGTATTAAAATTTAATGTTAGTTCAATAAATGATTCTGTTGTCTTTTACAAAAGTGTCTTTAACCAGGGCAGAATACACGAACAGTCCTGTGGGACGTGCATACAGCAGATGCACTTCTTGCATGCAGTCTCACTAATACTCACGCTCTTGTTTCCATTCTTTTAGCTCTGTGACTGTCCTCTTACGCAAGACTAATATGCCTATTAGCTTCTGTGGTTTTCCATGTATTACTAATTCTTTGTGTTTTAAACACAACTGCCTTTAGTGGCTATTCAATAGCTGACGTCCCTGTTCCTGCGAGACAATAATTCATAAATCATGATGTCATATTGATGTGATGCTGTTGTTGCTGTGATTGGCTACTGATTAGATCTGTTGTTTGCATTAATGGTACAAGATTGTCCACACTGATCATTTGCTGAATAGAAAACTTTGGGGGATTTTGATTGTGTTTGAGTGCGTGTTGCTGGTTTGTTGGCAGCTCGGGGAGACATCTGACAGTTGATGAACACATGACTCAGAGGCATCACCTGCTGTACTGTTTAGACCTGCTTATAATTGGTTTCTTAGCTCCAGCACCAACCTAAACTGACTTGATGCTTTAAAGCAAGGAAGAACTGATAATGGAGAACGGTGCACTATTTCAATCATGAGGCATTCTGCAGTTAAAATTGTATAAAATTGATTCAAGCACTAAAACAACTTGTCATCTTTGTGCTCCCTGATAGCATGATGAATTGCCACTGTGGACACCTCGATCACCTAAGCTGTCTCGGTAAGCCACACTTGATCACTGTCAGAGAAGCTCAAGATGGTCAGAGATTGCTGTATAGGCAAGGGACTTACTGCCGTCTACTCTCTCTCTCCTGCTTTTTCCCTCAGTCACACAAACACACACTCATTTGTGTCAGTCTGCCTGTCTCGCAGACTCCAGAAGGAAATACTCTTGAAAATACAGAAACTATTGTAAACAACTACATGAGGACATGCTTTGAGAGTCCATATTAGAAAAAAAAGATAGTTACTGAAACCTTAGGGTGTTGGACTTGCTATGTGTTTTTACGTTTAGGTAAGAAAAGCACTTTTATGAGTATGAGGGGGGAAATTATACATAAAAAAGTTATGTATTATGGTTCAAGTCCTTGATGTTATTAAACCCAGACTTCAATCTGGCAATCACCTTAACAAAGTGCCTCCACGCTCTAAACAAACCAGTGTTTGTATTGCACTTCGCTGCCACAATGGCCCTTTATCCTGATGGCTTTGTTTGTTTGTTTGTTTTGACTAGATAAATAAAAATAAAAAACAACTCTTTCCTGTTTTCTTGCCTGTTTTTTCAAGAATCTCCCAGGTGAAATGCCTGTTACCCTGGTGCAGTGGATTGTAGCGATATTTCAAACACGCTGTTGTCTTTAAGTAGTGTCACAGGTGTCTTCAATCCTGTAATCAGTTACCTGTAGTACCCACTGAGCTTTCCCACTGAACACAGGGCAGGAGAAGGAAGAGAAGAATGTTGTCAGAGAGCATAATAAAGAAAATAATTGTGGAGCACGGTGAAGCTAAACGCTACACTGCAATTTTTAAGTGGCCTGATGCTCCTGTGATTACAGCTGATAATATTAGGCTTAACTTTCAACGCCAACCTCCCTGGATGCGGCTGCAGGAAGAAGAAAATTGGTGCTAGAATCCAAAGTAGCAGCGTTCTGTCTACTGTTCACAATGAAGAGCCTGCTGGGTGCAGTCGTGCATTTCTATGGCCCTCTTCAGACAAGCAAAAACTGTGTCTTTTATCTCCCTTTAAAAGGTGTGAACTTAGCCGCAACAAACACAATGAATTCTGAGTATTACCTCCAAAAACCTTAAACCACAAGGAAACTCAGGTTCCCTTGCTGGAAAAACAGAACTGTCATGGGTGAATGTATAGCACCGTGAAAAAACCACCAAGGGAAGAGGTTAGTACGTTGCTCTGGTTCAAGCAGCATGATCATTGCTCAAAGCACTTGTGTGATATTATGCTTTGAGCCTAACAGAACCACTGGGGCACATGGTCCCTCTCCTGGTTGTATTGCATAACTTCCTGCAAGATGTGCACAGAAGATTATCTATTTTATTTATTAAAGGAGGGGAAATATTTTTACTATTTTGGATGTGGTATTACTTGGACTTATTGCTTCATTCATTGCTGGCATGTATCTGAATAATACTATATAATAATATCTCTGTGCATGTTTAAAACAAGGAAACTGCACACCAACTATCAACTTTCATTAAATGCTTGGAATATGAATGTATGCATCTGCTAGCTCCTTTCTTGGCTTTTTCACACCTTGTACACAGTCATAGTTTCATCCCATACTCAAATCAGTTGAATTTTAAAAGAAACATCAAAGAGGAAGGATCTACTAGGGCATGCAGAGTGTGCCAAGAAATTCTTTTAAAGTCCAGAGTTCAACAGATGCCCCTTGCATCTAGGCCTTGCAGTGAGCTATGACCACTGAAGTACGCTGTCTTCCAAAGCATGATTTTTTTATACTTATAATGGTCTTCGCTATCATTTATTTTCAAGGCTATTTAACATGTAGCCATCTAGTCCTCTGATATTAAAATGAGATAAAATATCAATAAAATATAATTAGGGTCTTCCTATTTCTGTGATCTTTTTTTTTTTTTAAGTTTATCTTTATTTGACTAAACAGATTTGGTGATGTACCTGACAACACCTCAAGAAAAATCAACTTTTCAAACAATAAACAAAAATATAAACATGCGTGTTGTTTTAATTTATTGATATCCACTATCTTCAGGATGGTGTGTTTTCAAAATGTGTGTGTGTGTGGTTTCAGTTGAACACAAAGCCCAACTTTACCTTCAAGCATTCTTTCGTGTGAACTGGAATTCATATTTGAATCAGTAACTGCAAGATACCTACCCCTGAGGCTGCTAAGCAACCCCAAATCATAACATTTTCACCATCATGCTTCATAGTTGATATAATATCATATTCTTAAATGACAAAGAAAACACCAGACCCTAGATGTCATAAGATTAAATAAGACGAGTTCCAGCTTCACTCCCAAATTAGGTTCTAATCATTAGCACCTAATCTTGAAACCAAAAGTCTAACTTGAGTCTGAAAAAATGTATGTCTATCCTTTTCCTCAATTATTTTTTATTTCATTAACATGTCATTTCATTAAAATATCTAGAAATGAAATATGACACATTTTGAGTGACACCATTATTAAGGGCATCAAAAAGTATCAAATGAAAAAGATTACAGTTTGGAATGCATTTATGTTTTGACACATTTTTTCTTCCCTATGCACTTACGAATGAGTGAAATAAAAACAATCCAAACCAACTCACCATCATAATACAACTAATTTTTAATTGAAGAATGATTACACAGACATCAAGTTTTTGGAACATTGTAACATTAAGATAAGCAATAAATACAGGGGCGCTTTTCATCAGTTAACCTAGTCCCTTTGTCCTTGAAATACAGTATATACCCTCCATAAAGTTCTCTTGACCTACTTCCTGTCTTATGAATGCTGACAGGTGCTGTACACAAGCGAGAGACAATGACAGGACCTGTTTACTTCGCCCAGAACATCTGTTCAAATATCCTTTTGGAAGGAGCACCAAGAGACATTTGGAGTCTTTCTGTTGATTTAATGTGGCTCAGAATTCTGCTCGTACTTTCAGTTCAACATTTCATATTATTACGAAGGAAGCCTAAGATCATACAATGATGGAAAAAAACTACAATCAGAATTATATCCCATGTTTTATCTGCTGGCTCGAAGTCTTTTTTTATTTCAAAGAGATTTCCCAAGAGTGGCTTTCAAACACTCCATATGTTTTCCTGCAGTTTAATTCATCATAAAAAAAAAAAACATTTTACCATTTTTGTAAGTTTACCTAGCAGCCACCTTCCTCATGCTGAGTGGATTTGTGCTAAAATGTATTTTCCATGAGTCAGTAAGTGAAAATATAAAGGCTGAAGTGGAAAAGGATTTATGAATATCATATGTCACATGATCCGCGTTTTCTATTTTCTGCACCTTTTGTTTAAATGGTAATCCTTTAAAAATGTCACACCATTTATTTTGTTAGAGATTAACAGCTCACTGGTTACCTTGAGTACAAATGTTATGATGATGATCATCATGATGATGCAAAGAAAGAGTTAAAATGCGAACAACAGAGTAAAATCTCACAACTTATACTTTTCCAAGTGTTTCTTTCCTAACTCTTAGACAGTCTGATGAAAATGAGGTGCAGCGGGCCACTCTCTTGCAATGTTCACTGGTGGACAGATGGATAGCACCTTGACAAACAAAGAAAAACAGACAGACTGTGTCGCTTCACACAGAAGTGGAGAAAAGTGGTGACAGGCTATCTCCATGCATATTGATGCCAGCCAGCCACACTGGCATGGGTTTGATTGAATAGTCACACAATGGGAAAAGGCAGGCTACTTTTCATGTTCGGCCATCAATCAGTGCAGCAGACTGCAGCTCTCTCAGCTTTGTTTGAGTGTCAATTAGCTGACGTGGTTTGGGTTGCAAGATGAATTTCAGAGGGTTCAGTTTTTCATGAGGCAGACAGCATTTACCGTACAGCTGCGGGACCAATCAGCGCCTTCCAACAACAGAAGAATGGATTAATGGTTAAAAAAAAAAAAAAGAAAAAAAAGGGGCTGAATGGTTTGCTGCTTTTTAAAATATGCATGTAAAATTAGGTATTGTGCAACGAAGCAAAAACATTTCTTCAGTCACACTGAAAATTCCACTTATCACAAGGGTGAGAGCTATTATCATTGCTCATTGTGTACATGAACCAGAAAAACCTGAAAACAATGTTTTCTGTGGATAAAAAAAAATCAGACTACTATTGATGAAAGATATAACATAGCATCAGATGGGTAGGCAACCAGGCTGAGCCATAAATCTCCTCTTTACTTAGAGTTGATTAAGTCATCTGTAGTCAAGAAACTGTTTTTGTTTGTTTAACTCTCTCCAATACCACTTGCTTGGTGTGCTTGAAGTTCTCAGATAATTCAGTACCTTAAAATCTCATCATGCAGTCACTAGCTTAGAGCTTTATAGCCTAGCAGGATCTGCTCAATAGTTAGCATTCTTCTGGCTGCTTTGAGCCTAGATAGAACTACTGAGCCATGTAAAACAATAACTGCATCAGTTTTGCAAACACCTTGCGTTGTTCACAAGTAGTCCTGAAAGACCTTTTTTGTTTACGTTGTCCATTTTAGAGAGCAGTAGTAAAGCGAATGCAACCATCTGCTTGTGCCTTCACTATAATGGAGAGTACAGTAAAGTTTGATTTTTATTTGGAGGTTTTGTTTTTTTTTAGTTGATCTACGTTTTCCAGATCCTTTTCTCAGACAAAGATAGTTATCACCAATCATGAGCTGACAAGAGTTTTGATTGTGCCTTAATTTTCACACTAATTTGAAGTTCTAATCACCCAAGATCATTTATTTTGCTCTTGGACAGCTAGCCAATCTAGACTCACAAGATCTCAACGTCACCAGATTTGCATGTCTGCAGCATGTAGCAGGAAGAGTGTGAAAAGTCTAACACAAAAAGACCTGTGCTGACTTGGGACTCCTGAAACCCTCAGTCTTTGTAATATTGATATGCTAATTCTCGTGGTTAATTAGACCATATTGAAAAAGAGAATGTTTAACTTCAGATTAAATGAAAAACAAATCGTTTAATTAGCTATTACATTGCATCATTTACAAAGTCTTAAACCAAGTTCTTGTCTGGTTTTGTTTAGATATATATGTGTGTGTGTGTGTGTGTTTGTAGATAGATAGATAGATAGATAGATAGATAGATAGATAGATAGATAGATAGATGTGGTGGGACCTTTAGAGAGCTGTGCATAAATAAATGCTCGTAAGCCTCAATGAACTGAAGCAATGTTGCAAAGAAGAGAGGACATCTATCCCTTCATATTGATAAAGTCATACAGAAAACAACTACTTCAGGTTTTCTACAAGTTATCAAGGTATGTACCTAGTTTTTCACAGGACTACATAGAGTCTTGTTAAAGTTTTCTTTTTAAAATGATTGTATAACAATAAACTCACTAATGTTAAAGAACCAATTTGTTTCCAAGGGCAGATCAGGATGTGGTTTGATCAGGCAGATCGTAACCTTTCAGCAATGAATGAGGCCGTTTCTTATTCAATTTTTTTTCTGCACACATTGCAGCAATTGTAGAATGGAATAAAAAAAAAAGCTATCTGACTATGATTTGTTTGGGGTATTGCTTATTGTATTGATCATACTTTATTTATCACAGATCATGAGCCATGCTTGTAATCTCACCTGTCCTCTTCTGATGTCACGTCGCTGGCGAGGCCTACTTGAGTATGACATTTTTCTGCTCTTGCTGCCTCCTCTTTAATTATTTGGTGGCCAGTTTTGGAATATCACAACCTGTTGCGTGGTTGACAGAGATATTTTTAGTCCAGCTGCTGCTGCTGCATTCTCTCTGTAGACAGCGATGTGCGCAGAATGATGGGCACACTGTCCTTGAAACAGACATTTTAATACACTTGTTCAAGCCCTACATAAGCCTCTTCTAAAAGACTAAAGACTTGAGCATGACATATAAAGATGTCAGGTCTAATGCACTATGTTCATTTATTTAATTTTTATTTTGGTGTGGCTGGATATGATGAATGGCATGTATGTAGTCTGCAGCATGAGTGAGGTTTTGCTCATTTCCTTCATCTTCCAGTTTAGGTTTCATATCGATGCTGCTACTTCAAATAACTATCAATGAGCAGTGATTATTTTTGAAAAAAATACTTCTTGTTTTGCTAAACTACTTTTAGGGGCAAAGAAAAATAAACCGACTTACAGGAATGAAGGAATGGCAAACAAAATAAATAAGATGAAGAAGAAAATGAAGAAAATAAATGACATACATCATTAGAGTGCTGCAGTGCACCTTTATGTGTCAATGCATGATTTAATAAGAAAAAATACATATCATTAAGACATATCTAAATGTAGTACAACATGCTCAGTGCACACCAGTGAACCACATACAACTATACAGCTGTTTGTGTGTTTTCTTACATCAATCAAAATCAACATTATAATTATCAAAATATGCTGCAGTCCCCTTCCAGTGTGCAGATTTTATTTAATTAGCATATGCTAAAAATCTGAGTTGCCTCACAAGATGTGATGAAGATGCCTCTTGTTTCATTCTTTCTGTGTTGCAGCTTCATAACAGACTGTTTTAAAATGTTCATTTAGAATTTATTTGCAGTAGTTGTACAGTCCAGTAAAATTCATATTTGAGTGTAAAAATTTTGTTTTTGTTTTTTGTTCTTTAGCAGTAGAGCAAAAATATGTGGTATACTTACAGCTTTGAAACCTCCCAACTCAAATTTAGTTCTCAGTGTAATCAAGTTGGTTACATGTTTCTTTATTTTGTTTGTAATCAGTTTTGTAGCCTGGGTTACACATGCTAACACCTACTTTCCAAAATCTTGGCCATGTGCAAATTTGTGTACTAATGAGGTTTTAGTACACCAAAAGAACGCTGGAATTATTCATTAAATTTATGATCCAGCACGAACCTGCGAGGGCTCAAAAGTGTTTAATGATTATTATTCAGATACTTGAAAAAACATTTTTCAAAATACTCTAAACTTTCAGAAATTCAAACTTAAAATTAGAATTGGATCCAACAAGGTTTACCACAGGAAAAACAAGAAAGTGAAAGAGAAATGAGTGATAGAGAAGGCTGACTGTGTAACATGCAGCAGGTGGTGAGTGCTGGCGATAGGCTTGGATGAATGAGAGAGGGAAAGGCAAGAAATACAGAGAGGCAACCAGAGAACGCTGTAGTGTAAAGAGGTGAGGGCGGTTGAGGCTGTTTTGCAGGCAGAGAGACAGTGTGAGTATGAACCTGAAGCAAAAGAGAGTCTTTGTTACTGGCAAGTAAGACAACAAAGAAAACAAAGAACTAGAGAAGAATTAGGAGGCCTCTTATAATTGCCACATACACACAAACTGTGCAATCCGGTAATGACTGATTACAGAAACCAGGGTTTAAATAAAGCATGCCAGTCGGAAGATGAGGTGTGGGTGAGTAGGCATTAGCAATTAGGAGCAGGCTAGCTGGTTGATGTAATTTTAAGAAGCCGAAACACACCACACTTGTAGACACACACACAAACAGGGAGAAAAGGAGATGAAAACAGGCAAAACAAGTAGGGGGAACACAAGGGAAAATGTGGGGAAAAGAGGAGAAGAATTAGATGTGTACATTTAAGTTCAGTATACCCAGAATATTCATATTTTGCTTATCGGGCTAAGCAGCATGATGACAGTGGTAATCAAAGTATGTCAAATCAGTTGTTCTTTGACTGTGGTGTTCTCACCAGCTCTCCAATTCCACTGGTAGGTCTAGAGCTGCATGTTTATTGCATGAAAAACAAATATGAGGAATTAAAAAATGTAACACACACTAAAAGCCACACAGTATCTCAAGCCAGGTCAGTATGAATGCATGGGGTTATCAATATCACCGCCCCATCATGACGGGTGAGCAAATCGGACTCTAAACGTATTTGTGTGTTTAAGTAAATGACACCATAAAATTGTTAGATAATTTCAAGCTTACACTTTCAGTGAAACCCCCGGTGGAGCTAAAAGGTCTTGGAAACAAGTAAAGATAAAATAATAACATACAAAAGCATAACTCAAACCTGTAAGTAGATCTGCAAATCATAAAAGCTCAAGAAGTAATCTGTTCATCTTACAAGGATAAGCAGTTATCTCTGCTGAAAATTTATATCGCTCATAACCTATAGATGGTCTTCAGGGAAAGGTCGTCTAAACAATCTTGGCCTTTAAATACTGTACCTTTCAAGATCCACACACAAAGCTCAAAGGGATTATCTCCAAGTGCTGATGTCATTTTCCAAGAGAATTTATTGATTAGTAGGTAGTGGTTTGGTTGGTGCATCATAAGTTACTATGGCAATCTACCTCATTAATCTGGAACTACATTCTAACAGACACCCACATCCACACACACAAAGACACACACACACACAAATCCCTGGATTAAACCTAAAGTAACCTCACAAACCTCGCAAAACCCCAAATCCTGCTTTTAGTACAGGCCTCTGGAGCCATGTCTTGAAACGAGACAAGATAATAGTTCTAGTGTATACCACACATATAATATGGTTATTTTTTAATGCTGCACGTATAATTATAACCCACTGTTAAAACCTCTGATAAATTATAACTTATTTTGTGCGTTCATTCACCCCCCAAAACAGAAAAGTTTACAGGAAATAATCCAGTTCCAAATAATGCCAAAACATTGCTGGGTGTGCGTAAACTTCAGACCGGAACTACAGATTGTTAGTTTTAATCACCATAAACAAAGACTCTACACAATCATAAGCTAGTTTTTTTTTTGTTTGTTTGTTTTAATAGAAGGCCATGCACACCACTACTATTTGATCATTTCTCTGCTTCTGGCCAGTAGTGTACAGTATGTGGGTGTGTGTGTGCGTGTTTGTGTTGCTTTGGCTGCTTGTGGGCATGTGCTTGTGCCAACTGATGGGCTAATGCCTGATGTAAGATGAGAAGGTAGCAGAATAACATCCAGAGGCATCCTCATTTCCCAGTTGTTTTTCAACTCTGTATTGGAAAACTAAATTGGCGTGTGCCCCTGCTCTGTGGCCTAAAGGGTGGCTGCAGCCAAAAAGGAGCCATTTATGATTTGACAGGCCTCAAGCATTGAGCCACATTGTGTCAAACACTTGGCAGGCCTTCGGAAATACAATACAGAATACATTTCTTTTTAGGGTTTTTTTTTATTTATTATTAATTATAGAATATATTCTATGCTTGAGCACAACTGTTTGTGTATCCATGTGCCTATGTGTATTTTTACAGGAAATGCACTCACTCAACACTGAATCTTCCTTTCAGCTGCTCCTTTATTTACAAGGGGTCACCATAGGAGGTAGCGCCACATGTTTGATTTGGCAGATTTTTATGGATGCCCCTTCCTAACACAACCCCAGTGGGAATTATGTCTCCCCTCCTGGGATCAGACCAGGGATCTTTTGCTTGTTAGGCAAATATGTAAACCACTACACTATGGAGCCACTCTCAGCACTTGATGGCACTTAATAAAGTGATAATAAATCATCCCACCTATTTACCCCACATTGAGCCAGATGAGGTGAAACAATTTAGCTAATTTTGGCCTGATGAAAAGATAACCCTCTTGGGGCACAAGTGAAGTCATCAAAACATCTGCTGTTAACCATTAAAAGCTCCCTGTGCCCTAGTGATGCCAGAGCTGTTTTAATCTGTTGTTCTCATTAGAGATGCAGGCATGCTTTCCGCAGCCATGTTGTTCACAACATTTCCTGGGTAACATAATTGTTAGGTGTACACTCACATACTAAACATAAACAAAATAATATTATTTTAAAATATGTATCCCATTCCTATCACTCCCTCTCTGTGTTCATTTGTTGTTGTTGTTTTCTGGCATTCAAGATTCAGTTTCTGGCACAAATTGGGTTTTTCTTTGTGTGGTTATTTAATTTGATCTACATACGGACAACGCGGAAGGTTCAAAGCATAGAGTTGATTTCTTTAATTTTACCAGACTGTCTTCCTTTGCCCTGCGTGCTGCAAATTGAGGTTTTAGGTTCAGTTAGATCAGATTTTGCCCTGATATTGCATTGTCACCATGAGAATAAATAAAGAACCTATTAAGAGCATTGTTATACTGCATGTCTAAATGACTAAAATAGCGAGAGGGCTCAGCTCCATTAGCTTTGGAGATGTTAACAACTGCTGCTTCATTATGACTCATGCATGGCCAGCCACTCTATTGTGCTAAAAGCTTATAAAAAAGATGGACAATGCAGATAGTCGGGGAAATTGCAGTGAATTGTGATTTGTATTGAAAATGCTTCTTTTTGGATGTATTCTGGGGCAAGTCTACAGTTTTTAAATAAGTTTTGTTTTGTATCATGATACAAGCCCCCCACCCTGTTAACCCACAGCAGTCCTTTAGCTTACTGCCACCTTACCTTTGCCACACTGGCACTTGTACTCAGCATACATTTTACACACAAAAAAAAGTTGTACTCACAATCAGCATCTCCTGAACTGAATCAAGTAATCACGCACAGAGCAATTTTGGGGAGCATTTAAATATCCTATATATCTCCCCTGCTCCTTGGGTAATGCTAACACATCAGCTGTGAATATCAGAGCATGCAGGTTCTTACAAATGTAGCTCCTGAGTTTAAAAGCAATAGAATTAAAATGTAATAACACTACATGAACAAACACGGCATTGTTTTCGTTTTCAAATAGCATCCAACATTTCATCTGGAGTATGCTGTATTCATATGAATGGGTGAGTGTGTCCAGACTTTTGGCTGGTGCTGTATATAGTGTATGTAGTGTTTGATAAAGTAGCACACCATCAAGTCTTTGTCTAAAACATATAGGTTGGTGATTTCCTTCAATTTTCTTTTGAACTGCCTGAGTAAGTCAAGCATTTTTCTTCTTATTTGGCCTCATAGCCTTGATGGTAGCGATAATAATCACATCGAGATAATAAAACATACTCTTATGGAATAATCGTCCAGGCTTTTGAGTACCCCGAAAAAGTGGGCTGATGAATTTTTTAAATGCTAATCTTTGAAGAGGCAGCAGGAGTGCACTCGTCAGTAAAATGAGGGGCTGCCAGAAATCTGCAGCAGGATAATTAATTGTTGAGTCTTTACGGTGGGGATGCATCTACTGAGACCCATTGCAGATATTATACAGCTGTTAACTTTTGAGCCAATTCTCTTTTTTCTTTTTCTTTTTTTATCCCTCCATCACCCTCGCTTTATATAATCTGTGTGAATAAGTGTGTGTATGCGTGGCAAAGGTAAGATAGCACTATTTGTTTAATTATGTCTGCATATGTGCATACTTGAATATATATGATTAAACACCCCCTGAAGCCCTTTAGTTTGGGAGCCAGATGTTGCAAAGAATATATAACCTTATTGACAAAGGGCAATGTGAAGCATAACATACATCTGAGGAAGTTTGCTGTAAATATTTATGAACTACAGTTCATTTTAAACATCATCATATTTGATTGAAAGGTTAGGAAGCCGTAAGCTTTAGTTTCTTCTTAACACTCTGTTTCTTATCTTTCTGACCTTCAGTGATTGTGGGAGCTGACCTATGCAACCCATTCCAAATAATCCTCTGTGATATTATAGACAAAATTACTATAAGCGCATAAACAGTTCTGCAGCACACAGTTTGCATCTTGTGTTGAGTGCATCTGGTATTCATTAGCTATTTATTACACATTTGGCTCTTTATCTGGACCAGGATTAAATCTTTGCCTCATAATGACGGCAAAGTTGACTGATACTCATAAAATGATCTTTCTTGTTTATTTGGTGAAAAGTAATTAATTTTTTTTTTTTTGTAACTTCTTTTGTCGGATCTTTATTTTAGCATGCGTACAATATCCACATCTAATAGTGGAAAAAATAGTGAAATATGACCTTTTCAGTGTTTCCGGTAACACTATCACACCCTGTGTTTGTTTGCAAAGAACAAAAATCTTTCCATTTATATTTTAGTAATTAACCCCAGCTGAGGCCTAAAGCTGCCCAAGTTAATGAAGTTGAGATTTCTGTGCAGGATTAATTAGAGCTCGAATGGGGAGGGGAGGGGTGGGGTGGGGGAAGATAAATAAACAATGTAATAAATGACGCAGAGCATGGTCTTTAATGCACAATTAAATTGGGATTGTCTTGGGATCTGGCAAAGCACACAGAAGTTACTCTCTTAAGCTTGCTCCATATATCACGCCTTCACTCTTAATGGTTAGAGGCAACCCAAGCAAACCCCATGATAATATTGAAACACTAAGAAAAATACTTAGGTTATATAATTTCTTATTACCACCTACATAAATACACTAGATAACCTATTCAAACTCACCACGGATTTGAAAAAAATTGAATCTTGAAATCCACAATGTTAAATGAAGCCGTTTTTGTTCAACCAGAGTCAGAACTAGTAAAACATGGTTGCACTAAAAGGTATGAAGTTGAACCATTTAAACAAGCAGCTGGCCACTGTGTGAAGAAGTGCATGTAGAATGTGTGTAGGTGATGGTAAATATGTACATATGCAACGCATCTCTTTTTTTAATTTTTTTTTTAATTTCTTTAAGGGCATAACAGAGCATTTTAACCGACAGAGTCAGTTATATAGGTTGTGTCAGATCTCTAACACTAAAACCAACATTTTAAACCCCCCAGAACCACCAGGGGAGGTCTTTTTGACCTTATCCTGCAACAACCTCCACAATAGCAAAGATGTCATTTCTTGAAGACATAAATATGTTCATTTTAATCAAATTTTTCTAACTGTGAATGCAATTCAACAAAGTATTTAAGATTACATTTTATGGAGTTTATTATTGGGTTGAGGGGTGGACACTATCACAGGCCTACATTTTATTTTTTATTACAGCTCATAAAGGTAAAATAACCTATATTTGACAATCTGCTAATAAACAAAGGATACAACAAACAACAAAATTAATTATTAAATGATTTGTTTACTATTGATGATGAACATTATGGAAAAGCTAAAAATTAACTGAATAACATGTGGTGTGCTAAAATGTGGTAGGTATGTCTCCTGCTAAAATAAAGAAAGTATAAAAAAAAGCACTCACTCTGAAACAGATTGTAGGTAATCCCCTACATATTAAAAATGGCCTCACAGTTGGCTACAACATAATAAGAAACACATTTTAATAATTAATTTTTGTAAAAGTAGAACAGTGAAAGTTTATCATCTTGTCTACATCTGCCTCCGTCTCACCAGACCTGCAGTCTCTCTCTTATCCAACATCTACACTGCTTTGCCTCATTCTGCAGCTGAAACCTTACTTGCTCAGATTAACACTCCACGCTCTGGACTCTGTTCAGTTCAGTTACAGTTCATCCATATCCTGCATGCTTCTCCACGCCCACTCACACCCTCTGCCCCGATATGACCTGCTCCGACACAACCTGTTCGGCCCTGCAGTGATTATTCTTTAATCTAATTACAAGCCCCTATATATTAAGGTCATATATACACTGCTCAGAAAAATAATTAAAGGAACAATTTGAAAACACATCAGATCTCATTGGTTTAGTGGAAATGAAAATTATCAACCTACAGAGGGCTCAATTCAACAACACCACGAAAATCAAAGTGAAAAAGTATGTGGTAGGCTAGTCCATTTTACCAAAATTTAATTGCAGCAACTCAAAGTGGTACTCAGTAGTTTATATTACCCCCATGTGCTTGTAGGCATGCCTGACAATGTTGGAGCATGCTCCTAAAGAGATAAATTATATCCTGGAGGATAGACTCCCAGATCTGGACCACAGCATTATTGAGCTCCTGGGCAGTCTGAGGTGCAGCCTGGCGGTGTCAGATGGACCAAAACATAATGTCCCAAAAGGGGTTTTATTGGCGAGTGGGGGGGGGGCAGTCAGTGGTATTCAATGTCAATGTAATTCCGTCATACTCCAGGAACTGCCTGCATACTCTCGCCAAATGAGGCCGGGCATTGTCACGCACCAGGAAGAACCCAGGACCCACTGCACCAACAATGGTTCTGACGATGGGTCCAAGGATTTCATCCTGATACCTAATGGCAGGCAGGGAGTCGTTGCATAGCGTGTAGAGGTCTGTGCGTCTCTTCATGGATACACCTCCCCAGACCATCACTGACCCACCAACAAACCGGTCATGCAGAACAATGTTACAGGCAGCATAATGTTCTCTACAGCTTCTGCTGACCTTTCTGTACATCTGTCACATGTGCTCAGGATAAACCTGCTCTCATCTATGAGAAGAACAGGGTACCAATAGTGGACCTGCCAATTCTGGTATTCTGGGAAATGCCAGTTGGGCTCCAAGGTGCTGGCCAGTGAGCACAGAGCCCACTTGAGGACATCAGGCCCTCAAGTCATGAATTCTGTTTCTGATTGTTTGGTCAGAGACATTCACACCAGTGACCTGCTGTAGGGCTCTGGCAGTGCTCATCCTGTTCCTCCTTGCACAACGGAGATGGGTTAAGGACCTTCTACGGCCATGTCCAGATCTCCTATAGTAACTGCCTGTCTCCGGGAATCTCCTCCGTGCTCTTGAGAATGGGAGACACCGCAAACCTTATGGCAATGGCATGTATTGATATTCCATCCTGGAGGAATTGGACTACCTGTGCAACCTCTGTAGAGTCCAGGTATCACCTCATGTTACCAGTGGTGACACTGACCCTAAACAAATGCCAAATGCCTTTTCTCATTGTTGCCCCTCTGTTGCACCCATTGTTAATTCCATTAACATCAAAGCAGCTGAAACTGATTAACTACCCCCTCTGCTATTTAACTGGATCCTATACTCTGATTAAAGTGTTCCTTTAATTTTTTGAGCAGTGTATTTGTGTTACTAAGCAACCAGGTTTCAGAGATGACAAAGGTACACACATTTGTCAATTAAATAGACATACAGATACTGAAATGTACTTAAAGTATCAAAGCAAAAAGTAGCTCTTGACATTCCTACCAGCTATTTAGTGCAACCCTAACTGAACCTCATTGTTAATAATTAATATTAAGGGAATATGAAATCTATTTCAACTTAAATTCTAATTTTAATTGAAGTCCTCAACTTGAACATCTGCTACGCAGTAAACAAGTGCAAAGAAAAAACATAAAAACAAATGGAATGAAAATAAAACTTTGCTACTGCCTTCACTGTAGATGGGTGCTTCCACATCTAAACGGTAAAAATAGTATAGTCAGGGTTTGAAGTGGGATTTGGCTGGTGGGGAACCCCCACCCTGTAGTGGTGCATTGTGGGAAAGTAATAACTTAGAAATAACTCACAATAATTTCTATGGTGAGCTCCAGTCAATTTTTTGTGTATGGGTGTTACGAATAACATAGACTCGTTGTTGTTTGTTGTTGTTGTTTATTGCCCTCTGGCTACACACAGCTTTGTGACAGCTGGTTAAACTGAAATTGCAATATTTAGGATCATAATACAAATGAACACAACTCTAGAACCTATCATTATCAACCTTATGTATAAGTCACATTTAAGGTTGTGCTAGATCAATCACATATATCTCTGAGATTCAAATCCAGCATTTAAACACATTATAATCTTCAACATAAAAATTTTCCAGATTGATAAACCATCAATAAACTTAGCTTTATACTCTATCAATCACTCTGCCCACAAATCTTTAGTTGTCCCTCTAAACAAATGCAACAATACATCAGGTTACACATTATGATGATCTTACAGATCTAAACACAAAATGAAACCGAATTTGTGCATTTTTTGGACTTTCTGATTAATTACAGTGATGTATCTCATTTGAAACCCCATACGGGAAAACGTATTCCCCTTTTATGCAAAATTAACAATAGTTTACTTCTTCAAAACAACACAAAGATCGTTTACCCAATTAAACAGATGTTTAACATTAATCAGAACAACTTACCACGTTGGGGCAATGTTATTTAGACGTTTAAGTGACAGGTTTAAACTTTGTTGGGCCTGCTTAGTCCGTTTGGCTCTCTGTAGCTGAAAAGGCTATCTTGCAGCTTTCTTTCTTGCCAGTAAGAAAGCACAAAAAAGTAAACAAAGAGTGAAGCCCTCTAGTGGAAGGAAGTGATACCAACAATAGGCTGTGATCACCTGAGCTGTGCTGCTGCTCTTTGAGGATTTACTGAATTCAACAGGACATGAACAGGCCTCATATCTTGTTACATGAGCTATTGTGGCTGATTTCCCACCCCTAGGCAGTATAAAGCTAGTATAAAGGTGAAATTCAGTGAATGAATAATCACCTTAAACTTAAATTGATGTCTGTTACTTTGTTACACTGACCATGAGCACCACAACTGCTCTGCACCAATCCAACATAGTGCCTCACTGTAAACTTCACCACAGTACTGCAAACTAACCAGTGCAGCCTGCACCAAGCTGCTTTGTATTTTCATGCAACCTTTGAATAACAAAAAGTTCTTACACTTCATTTTGTTTTACAATATGTTTCACAAAAACATAATTCAGCAACACATCATGTGCAGATCTCTTCAAAATGAATGAGGCCATTATGTGCAAGCTTTAAATAACCAGTTTGTCAGATATCATTGAGCATGCTTTACCTTTAAAAAATAATCCCTCTTCTTTCTCTCCTGTTCTCATTTTTACATCTTTCTCCATCTCTGAGTGAATTTATCTCACATTCCTTTCGCTCCTGGGAAATGCAGCAGCTGTACCTTTAGCTAGCTGTGCAGTTTGTCACACTGTGTGACAAACTGCACAGAAACAGTTTGTGTTTTCTCAGGTTTGTTGAGCTGACAGAAATGTTGCATTTGAAACTACCTGACACTTGAAAAAATTACTCCCTTTATGCTCGCTCCTCTTCTGTAGCGCTAGTTAGTTGCTGATGTACTGCAACCACAGCTTATCAACACCTGCACCAACTTCATAAATATTCAAGCACAGATACCTAAAAAATCTGCTCACATTATGTATAGTAACTAAGTATTTGCACTTTGTTACTTCCACCAGCGTCAGGCATGCACCAAATGTTAAGCATTATTTATATTTATATGCCATCAAAATGACTCAACTGCCGGTTCTAGGTATAAGTGGTCATATTTTTTTTAATTTCATCACACACAGACACAGAATTCACTATATGATGAATAAGCCCATTTTTGAAAAAGTCATGAAAATTGAGATGATGAGGGGGTTTATTTTAACTGAGTGACATGATTTTTAAAATACCAAGGGGTCAAAATGACACCTCCCCCTGGCATTTCTAGTGTTAAGATACAATGTCCCAGACACGTGTCTGGCCTGTTGGTTGCCATTATGACAGGCACCAACAACCTTAAAGGTGTACCTGATTCAACTCACCACCAAGTTGTGAAAATTTGACAGCTCAGCCCCTCTCATCAACCAAGGGTCTTAGAAATATGGCTGGAGATCTGAACATCCAATTACAAAACTGACTGTTAACATGCAGCCAAGTGTTTCTGGCATCAGCTGCACTTATGAGCACCTTTATTCTTGAACATGGTGGTCGTTATGGACAAATTGTGATTAGCACAGAAGTCCAGTAACAAAGCACCACTCAGGTGCAGCTCAGACAGACCATTCCTCCCAATCACTGTTACTGCTAATGTGAGCTTTGTAGTCCACCAACAGAAGAATGGAATCTGCAAATGGGGCAATTTCAAGTACTCCACATCAGTACTCCAAGATGGCAGTGTACTTTGAACTGGCACAGCTGAGTCAAATCCAGCTGGTGGCTGTACTCATGAGGTAGACCTGGCACATCCTCAACCCTTCCCAAAGGCCTGCCTCCATGTGGGGACCCCACTGTCCAAGTGAGGTGTCTGGGTGCCTTGGTTTAGTCATCACAGGACTCTTTTTGAATTTGCATTCGCTATGGTCCCTCACCCAGGACCACATTTGCCTGGGGAGACCCTACAAAGGGCAAGTTATTCCAAACTAGCTTCTGGAATAATTCAGGTATACACACACACACACACACACACACACACACACTTCAATTCTGATTTATTTTGGGACTTTTTGGCACAAAATCTTTGCCATTTTTGTGCAATACTGTGTTTTAATTTTTGAGGCTATGCAATTCCAGAGGTTTTTATACAGTGAATTACATAACAAGATGTGCAGTGTTTTCTAAAACAAAGGGTTTATTAAACTTACCTATCATTACTTCTCTTTAAGTGTAGTAAACACAAGACTATAACTGGATTATGTCATCCTTAGGGGTTGACAACCATACCAGTAAAATAAGTGACAGGCTAAAATTCTCTGTTTCTTTCATGACAAGTGGTTCCAGAAAATGAAAAGTGTCAGACTCAGCGTCATTAGTGTCATGTTTGACGTGACTAACCACCAGCATCCATGAGATGCACCATGAAGGAGAAGTACCTTCTAGCTAACAGAATTGGAAAAAATACATTTTCAGGTGTTCTGAACAGTAACACTAACAAGTTTTCATAACTAATAAAGCGGAGGATGGCCAGCACATTATCTATTGGCCTATCATGCCTTCATGTTTCTAGCAATTAGGCTTTTTTTAAGTAAATGGTCTCAAGGATGACTTTATTGCAAGCATTTCAAGTTACACTGCAAAGATTTAAGTTCAGGTTTGTTAGCATGCCATATTTTTCTCTGAGCCACTTAAACTGAGGAAAGAGTAAGACTTCTACATGTGGTAAAACTCAGTGAAATACTTAAAGTCTGGCAGTCTGTGCAAGCTGAGGCGCAGCAGACGGCCAAAACCATGCTGGGTAACATGCTCATTTGTCCATATTTTTTCTTCAGCTCCCATGGGACATTCCCTCCTTCTGTTGCCTTATTCCTATATGTCTTAGGGGGTCTTTTCACAAGAGATCTCTATCAGAGAAAAATCTGTGTTCAACAGTTCACTTGGCAGCGCTTCATTCAACAATGAGGAGCCACAGAATCATTGTGAAGTTAAGATGCCTATACTTTCATACTGTACTGTAAGCTCGTCTCGCCTGCCTTTCAACAAGACACTTAATTTCTGTTACTAATTAATGCTTAATGGTACAAATTAGTGTACCATGATATGCTATATATGTCACAGAACATACATACTACATTTACTTTACCACATATTTAATGTATTCTGTGATTTCCCAGGGCTAATTACAAACCTAAATCACCTGTCAGAAGAAGAAGGGCAGAAGAAGAAGTCACACCCCCTGCGACTCTGAAATGGATAAGCAGAAGAAGATGGATGGATGGATGGATGGCATTTATTTACACAGATTCACACTCACTCACTCTTATGCAAAGTCGAACATTTATTTTCAATAATTTATAATTGTCTGGGTGCTGCCATGGGAAAACACATGTACAAATCATTAACAGGAGGTAGCTTTTGCGAATGCCAGGAAATGTTCATATTAGGAAATTTGGTCTGCAATTTCCTAATATGACTGGTCCAAATTCAGACCTTCTACACCTATCAAGGTAAAAACAACTTGGTCACCTGACATCAAAGGGATTCAACAGAAATTGGCCAAAGTGGTAATAAATTATTGCAGTGCAGTTTTAAACTATAGATATAGTAAGCTTTGCTTTGATCAAAACCACCCTGTAGCATTTCGGCTGTTTCTTTTGAGTTACACTGCAGAGTAAGTCAATGCACGCTTCCTGTTGAATCACAGTGTTGAGGACCTCCTCCAGTTATAGGACATGTGTTATTCATTAGAATTTCTGTCCTCTGGTTAGTGACTGCAGAATATTTGAGCTTAGGCAATGAACTGATCGATGTAACCTGCTGGCAAACACACAAATAGAAATTCCTGCTTTAGCTATCTGTATATATTTAATGCTTGGCAAGAAAATCATTTCATCATTTTTTCTAATTATTTACACACACAATGATGCTAAGGGATATTTAAGAGTATTTTTTTAATGGCAGGGATTCTCTTCTGTAGCCAGTCTCTGGACATGTATAAATGTGTTTTCTAATTAGGAAGCTATGGCTTAAATGCCTTAATTGACCATCATTACATATAAAGGTACCTAATTGTATTAACACTTTAGGCACATTAGATGTTTGAATTCTTATTCATCAATACCATTACAGAACCCACAGTCAGAGACATACATTTAGAAATTTCAACAGTGAAAAAAGAAGAAAAGGAAACCTGCAACAAAAGGCAGGCAAAAAGAAAGAACTTTTTAAATCATTGTAAAAATTAATGTAATTATTAGTTTGATGAATGATAATATAATTGGATGGTAGATTGCATGTCATATGATTCCAAGAAAATACCTCAGCTTTATCTTTTATGGAGTTCCAGTTGTCCACAATATTACAGAAGAAAAGCAGATCAAAGAGGAGTGATGGCATTTATCCACTTATCCCAGCCTAATGCCAGTTTTCATGTATCCTCTTGAAGTCTCTCATAAAACCGATGCAAAGTTGCAAGAAATTTTACTTTTTTCTGTTTATTAAGCCCTTTTTACCGAACCTAAGGGGAAAAATCCCTTTCTTTTTGACCATTTACCTCATCATCCATGCAAGATTGAAGCAAAATGCCTTTTTGTCTCTTAGAGCCCAAAGCACCCCTTAAACTGCTTCATCCTTAAAACTGCCTGACACGCATATGGTGAGTGTAGTCTCATTATTTTTTGTGAAAAGTGTCTTAAAATACAGTAGCAACATTCATTCAACAGTCATGACAGAACTGGAGGGGTTAAATAGTTAGCTGTCTAAATAGCCAGAAAAGCCATCTGGATTTACTGAGGAGTAACTATGCATTATTGCACAGCAGGGTCACCACTGCCTTTTTCAATCACCTTGTGATAGACATGAGTAACCATGGTAACCATACAGCCACAGCAATACTCACAGAGGTTGCCCCAAAATACTTAGAAGATATATAAATGAAAATGCATGACATGCATATGTCCCTAACAAAAACCAGACAAAAATATTTCTGTTTTGGCTTAAAAAAAAAAAAAAGACAAAAGAAAACACCAAAATGAAATTGGCTAAAATTCATTACAATGAAATGACAATACTCACTACAGACTAACTTATTGGTACACACAGTGTTGTTGACAAGGTTGTGAAAGAGTTGATGCTAATTGCTGGAAACTGCCCCCACCACCACCCCCCCCAAAAGACCCCATAGTCTGTTTGGGCATGCTTCTTTTTGGTTAGACTGCATTGTGACAGCACCTTATATTGGCTGTAGTGATTGATGATGTGAGCGCTTGAGGAAAAGTGGTAACATAATTACAGTCCCATCTAGGCAGAAGGTTGGGGTGGACAGATGGGTCAACAAAGGTTTAGACCTTAATATCGGACGCCAATGTTCATTTCCCATTTCACACTAAAAGTAAAGATTACTTTTTACCATGACTGCTCCATAACCTTAACCACATTAACCATGTTACAGGGGGCACGGAAAGTATTCAGACCCCTTTAAATTTTTCACTCTTTGTTTCATTGCAGCCATTTGCTAAAATCAAAAAAGTTCATTTTATTTCTCATTAATGTACACTGAGCACCCCATCTTGACAGAAAAAACCCAGAAATGTAGAAATATTTGCAAATTTATTAAAAAGAAAAACTGAAATACCACATGGTCATAAGTATTCAGACCTTTTGTTGTGTCACTCATATTTAACTCCCATGCTGTTCATTTCTTCTGATCCTTCTTGAGATGGTTCTACTCCCTCATTCAAGGCACACACCTGTCTATATAAGACCTCACAGCTCACAGTGCTGTCAGAGCAAATGAGAATCATGAGGTCGAAGGAACTGCCCAAGGAGCTCAGAGACAGAATTGTGGCAAGGCACAGATCTGGCCAAGGTTACAAAAGAATTTCTGCAGCACTCAAGGTTCCTAAGAGCACAGTGGCCCCCATAATCCTTAAATGGAAGAAGTTTGGGATGACCCAGAACTCTTCCTAGACCTGGCCGTCCAGCCAAACTGAGGAATCTGTGGGAGAAGGGCCTTGGTGAGAGAGGTAAAGAAGAACCCAAAGATTACTGTGGCTGAGCTCCAGGCTGTCCACCAATGTTCACCATCTAACCTGATGGAACTGGAGAGGCTCTGCAAGGAAGAATGGCAGAGGATCCCCAAATCCAGGTGTGAAAAACTTGTTGCATCATTCCCAAGAAGACTCATGGCTGTACTAGCTCAAAAGGGCGTTTCTACTCAATACTGAGCAAATGGTCTGAATACTTATGACCATGTGATATTTCAGTTTTTCTTTTTTAATAAATTTGCATACATTTCTGTTTTTTTCTGTCAAGATGGGGTGCTGAGAGCACATTAATAAGAAATAAAATGAACTTTTTGGATTTTAGCAAATGGCTGCAATGAAACAAAGAGTGAAAAATTTAAAGGGGCCTGAATGCTTTCCGTACCCACTGTAATTCTTGTAACTATGATAAGGAAGGATCTCTGTTTTAACAAAAATGTATCCCTAAACTTAGCCCTTTTTTTCATGTTTAAACCTAACCTCATAAAGGCTAAAACATATCCCAACAACACTACATTCATTTGGGTACAGGACAAACAATGGCAGTTCTTTCTTAAAAGTTTAATGCCAGCAAATTAGTTTTGATGTATCAGTCCACATGTATCTATGTCAGTACACTGGGAAAAACTGCTTTTAAAACAGGAACAAAGGGACAACTATATAGACACTAAAAAGCTGATTGTTTGAACAAAATAAAGCTTTTAAGACGCTTACTGTGCGGAGCTCTCACAGAGCAAAAACAAAGAGATTAATTTCAAAGATGCTGCAGTCTAGTGTAACTATAATAGTGTAGTTTAGACCTCAGTACCCATTCTCAGACATGAATCCCCCCACCACGACAGACAGGAACATTTATGGAGGAGAAATAGAAGCAAAGTGTTGAGAGATGAATATAAGCAAAACTTCTATGCACACAGTAATTTAAGTGTATCATTAGAATCTTACCAGTGTGTTGTTTTTGTAGTGTAGTGTAGTGTAGTGTAGTGTAAAACAAAGCGCTGTTTTACTGTAATTCTGTCTCTTTTTTTTTCTTTCTTTCGCTCTTTCTAGAGACAATCTTCTGTCTTTTGCATTAGTATGAGATAATACACAACACTAACCACTTTATTCATGGACACACAAACTTTATAGGAAATGCCCTTTGTCTCATAAACTCAAGGAGTTTGTAAATCCCAGAAGTAGCAAGATGCTCCATCTTAAATCATTTACCTCCCAAGAGGTTGTCAATGTTAGAGGCAGTGTCCTTGTTCAGAATTATGTAGGTAAGGCACGTTACTATAGGCTCAGTACATAAGATCAGTATTTATGAGAAAAGCTTCTTTCTCTCTTAGTCCAAGCCATACCATACAATATGTAGAACAGAATTAAAATTTGAGAATATAAAGTTTATGAACCCACATGCAAGGCATGAAAAAACGGAGTCCAATCAAATGGAATTTGTAGGATTTTGCTATTTCTTTTAATTTGTCTCATTAGTGGGCTTTTTGGACATTTAGTTTGTTATCCTCTCTTGCTGGTCCCCTATATCATCATCAAAACTATAAAAATAAAATTCTCAACTAAAGGACAGGCAAAGTGGTAGTATGAGATGAATACCAATAGGTTTGTGCTTGTTTGTTTGTCACCAAAATTACACAAAAACATTCCAAATGAATTTTATAAAACTTCAGCTCTGGGTTTCATTAAACTTGCAAAATTGATCATTGGCTTAATGAAGGGTGAACCTTGTCCTTCTAGTTTTTGTATCATTTTCTAACAATTATTTATACTTTTCCTGTTTCATATACCTGAAGTGTAGCATGCTGAAATCAAAGAATGCTGTATTTGCTATATGCACTACTCCAAAAAATTAAAGCAGTACTTTGAAAACACATCAGATTTCAATGGGATAGATATCTATACTGATATGGACTGGGCAATGTGTTAGGAATGAAAGGATGCCTCATCGTTTGATGGAAAAAGAAAGTTATCGACCTACAGAAGGCTGAATTCAAAGTCACCCCAAAAGTCAAAGTGAAAAAATGATTCAGCAGGGTAGTCCATTTTGCTAAAAATTTCATTGCACCAACTTAAAATGGTCCTCTGTAGTTTGTATGGCCCCCACGTGCTTGTATGCATTTCTGAAAACATAAGGGCATGCTCCCAATAGATAATAAACCATATGTTCTCCACTGAACTATCCAAGGCGTACTCCAAGAAAGAGTCTCAAATAAGAAGTGCTGGACATTATTCACACCTACTGGTTAAAGAAGCTAACTGCACCTGGCAGTGCCTGGCAGCACAAATGAACCAGCTGCTAATTGATGAGATGCACCCAGAATGGCTAACTGAAGGCCGGACAGTCCTGATGCCCAAGGATCCCTGGGAGGGACCCGTCCCATCCTACTACCAGGCAATAACCTGCCTCAGCACAACATGGAACTTCCTGTCAGGCATCATAGTGACCAAGGTGAATAGGCACGTGGCTGAATACATGAGCGGGGCCCAGAAAAGAATTGGCAGCACCAGAGGAGCAAAACACCAGCTACTGGTAAATAGACCCCAGGTGCAGGCTTGCAGAGATGCCCAATCCAACACATAACAGCAGGGTGCAAGATGCTAGCAGGTAGGGCATACATGGCAACCAAGTGACCGACATAGTATACAGAAACATCTGTGCCAAGTATGGCCTGGATGTCCTGAAGTCAAAATGGGATAAGCCCTAAGGGTGGTTGAGAATGACTGAGCTAAGAGCTTGTGGGATATAGTAGCAGTGGAAGAAGGCCATAGTGATATCGGGGGGGGGGTCTCAGTACTGGATGACCGCTCTCTGACGATCCATTCCGGTAGAACAGCAGAAATTCTCAGCCTGGTGCATCCGTACCTCAGCAAGGTGCCGTGCTGTAGTGATCAGGCACTAGCTAGAACCCTGTGTGTGTGTGTGTATGTATATATATATATATATATATATATATATATATATATATATATATATATATATATATATATATATATATATATATATATATATATATATATATATAGGTTCATAACATTTTGAATTAGCCAGTTGTATTTTTGACCCACACACATCAACTGTATCAACTGTATTTGGGTGTTGATAATGAGAACATTACACTAGTAACATACACAAGCTATTTATTACACTTGACTCTGAAATACTTCATTAACTGTTCATGTTGGCTTCATATTTCCTCTGTGTATTCACTCTTCCAATCACAAGCCTCATTAGATTGTTCATGTAGCATGACCGGTGTCTTCATTTCACTCACTGTGTAAACACAGAATAAAGGTCTTTTTGATGTCACTTTAAATTGCTAAGAAATGATATTTTTTGTTGTTTCATCTAAAATAAATCCTTAAATTTGAGAAAGAGTAACTTACGCTTACAAAAATGTTTTGATAAAAGTTGTCCTTGCATAATGTAAGATCAAAAATACTATCCTTTATTTTTCTCTGTGTTTATTATGGCTAAAAGCAGCATTCAGTGAGCACTCATATCTTTTCACATGAAGTAATTACTGGCGTTAATCATCATAGTAACATAGTAATCAAAGCAATAATCTAACAAAATATGATCATAACAAAATAAATGAAGCAAAATTGTACATTTACAGTAAACATAATACATGTAAGAGAATACAATTCACGCTCACTCTTCTACCATGCAGAGGTGTCAGGAGCTTCTATTCACCATTTATCTTGATCTTTAAAAGTAATTGGATATACAATGGGACTCTCCCTTAAGTTGTTGAAAAGGATTGCAGCCTGTTTATGGCAAAGTATGCCTGTAGCACTGCATCTGTGTACACCCAGTGTAAAGAGAGCCTTTACATCTGCTTTGCTTTATAGCTGATGTACTGTATAACACCCTTAGGAACAACTAGTGTCTGATTGAGCCGCCTGGATGCAGACGTGCAGAGAGAGCACAAGAGAGAAAGCAGAGATGCATGAAGCTCTTTGATTGTGCAAGAATATACAGGGCGGAGGCTAAGCAGCATTCCCACCCTCCACATCCTAAGGGGTGTGCCCTCACTTTTTAGGGTGAAAATTCAGAGGAACCTGAAGCTAAGGGCTTGAAGGGGATCCTCAAAGTACCCCAAATCTACACCATCTCCTCCTGTGTCTCAGTGGGTCATATAATAATCTCAGTGACAGTATGAAGGTTTGGCCCATTTTGTTGGGATGGTGAGAGCATTATCAGTCTTTGGACATTTTGCCTGGGAGATACAGAAAGAGTGGAGAAACAGGATGAAAGGTTTAGTCTGTAATAATGTTGGCACATTCATACCTCTCTCTCTCACACACACACACACACACACACACACACACAAACATTGAGACTGCTGATGTCTTGGTTTTCCTCATATCCAGCGTGCTGAGAAAATATGGGCTTCACACAGCCACAATGCAGCACATTTAATGTTAGTTTAACGCTAAACAGAATTTGGTTCACGTCAGATGATTTGTGGTGATTTGTCAACAACTCAAATTGTCTTTTTTACTGTTCAGTTTTTTATGTTTAGTGATTTTCTTTTCTGCAAATATGATGAGTTGTTTTTCCTTTGTGTTTCTTCCAGTTATTCGTGAAATGGCTTTTAGCACAGGCCAAATCATGCGCAAGAAATCTGTTAGACTACCGCACAACTTGAATTATATTACGCTGCATCAATATCTGTTACTTCTCAGTCACCATTCACAGCAAATATTATTTAAACAGAAAAATAATCAATCTGCCAAACACCATTTTTCAGCTGGCTAAAGCCAAATTATATTTTTCAACCGCTTGCATAGCACTTGTTCACATGTGTTTGTGTTTCCTTGCTGTTACACAGCCATGAAGCTTTATGCTTGTGGGAAATTATTACATTTTAGTATGAATATTTGATTTTAAGACAAGGGTTGGGCATGTTACACTGATTCTGTAAAAATGTAAGCCAGTGATTGGGTGCATCAAATGTTTGTGAACATGCACTGGCCACCAGTTAGTTTTAATGCTGGGGTAAAAAGCATGTGGTCCATATCAGTGGACAAAAATAACCTTTAAAAGATTCTAACACAGCACTGGGGTGGCTCAGAGGTCAAGCAGGCGACCACATACATACGTACAGTAGCAGTGCGGGTGGAGGAGGTTTGAGTCCCAGCCGGTCTCTGTTTCCCGTGTGTCATCCCCCGTATCTCTCTTCCCAATTTCCTGTTGTTCTCCACTGTTAATGAAGCTGCTGTGGCAAAAAAAAAAAAAGATTCTAAGAGAGGACAATGTGTGGGTTTTTTTCAAAACAAATTAAATGGGTACTATAAAGTAGTATAAGGGGCAAAAAAAACATACCCAGGTGTATTATCACAGTGGGTTAAGCAGTTGACCTTCACCTGAAAGAGTGGGGCTTAACTGTGATGTGAAGCCCAAAGTCAGCATTGATTTATTTTTTAGGATTTTAGGCCTTGTACCACAGAGTGGGAGAAGGGCTTCATATTTTAAAATTCTGCTTTATTTATACATTTGTTCATTTATATATGTGTTTATTTGTATTTTTGTTTTCTTTTTTGTTTAGAAAAGGTACTCACCTTCTCCATATTTCTACTTAAGACAAAAATAACATGGCTCTTTCATCATAAAAACCAAGACACTGCATGTTTTTTTCTTTTAGGACGTGCCTAATCAGATGAGATGGCTGCTGTTTTCTTCCTGTGCTATTAGATCTAAAACATTCAGAATTCCCACTGTGTTATTTTTCAACCCTTTTTCTTGATGATTTAGGTTTATTTCTGAATTTGTGTTTTGAGATAGGTACTTGGTCGTTATTTGAAAAATTGTGATGAAATCGTCTAAATGTATCCAGCAGAGAACAACCCCAGAAATGTTTTTACTTTATTCTTTTTAAACATACTTTAAGATGTTTGTTGTGCAGTAAGAACAAGTGGAAAGTGCAGGCTTTTGTTATTTACCCTAGTAAGAGTAAGTATAATTTTTATTATTATTATTATTATTATTATTATTATTATTATTATTATTATTATTATTATTATTATTATTATTATTATTATTATTATTATTTTTGTGTCATGGATTCATTCTCGTTCTCTTGACATTTTATAAAGGTGACCTTATTTGACCTTGATGAAGTGGTCAGAGATCCAAAGTTACATATTTTGAATCCCCATATAGCATTCACTGGCAATATCTTGTCAACACAAACAGTGGCAGTAAGAAACAGAGTTTTCAATAGTTCCCTACAGCATTATTATCACTTTGACCTTCAGATCCATCTACCGATCTTGAAGGAGAGGTCAGAGGTAATATATGATATTTAAAATCTTTATACATTACTTTCTATACGTTGACAATACACACAACACTTGTAAGAATTTTACTGTTGTTATAAAGCTTTTTGATCATTTTTGACCAATAAATCATTAAGTTGACATTGAAGACCTTGGTAGATGTAAGGCAAATGTTAATAGACACGCACACACACACACACACACACACACACACACACCTATGATAACACTACCAAAAACATAACTTAGTTGGTGGAGGTAACCAAAGGAGGTTTTTCTTTTCTTTTCTTTTAACTACTACTGTCCTGCTTTCAAATATGTCCTAACCACAAACTTTCAAACTCTCCAAACTTTAAGCAAAATGTATGTGATATTGGATAAGCTCGGAGTTAGCTTGCTGGTTCAATCAAGAAAAATCAATCACCAACAGCACCAATTATCAATATAAACAATGCAAGGCATTCCCAAAGAGAACATTTTATTTATTGTTTTATTCTGAGGCTGATAATGAAAGACACTGGTATATCTTTCGATCATTTGTTTAACACTCATTATCATTTACTGGCCCTTTATGCAGCTAATGAACAGGCTGTTTTGTTCTCAGTGTGTTAATCAATTAGCCCATTTTATGGTGATTGGTCAGCTTCATGATTCAATTAAATGAAAGCTGGTCAGTGCCATGTTTGCTGAAAAAGTTTCCAGGTCCCCAGATGTTCCACACTCTTTTTGCAATTTTGGGCCTGTAGCGAGCTCATTATCGTCTTTCTCGATCTATACTAGGACTATGACCTCCTGTTGGCTCCTTACACACGTGAATAATCCTATTACTCCTTAGACATTCCAAATGTTATCTGACCAAAAGTATCAAATTCTGATAATAAAAAGAGCAATTTTGTGGTGCTAAAATGCTCAGAAAATGTTTAAAGCTCTTCAATATCCACTATGAGGTGCTATGAGGGAAAATTCTTTTGGACTATACATGATGTCAGTGTAAGTTATTGTATTGTGGTTTGGCTACTACACACAGGCCAGCACTGCTCCTGGTGTCTTATCCTGAAGGCTATGACAACAACAGCAGTAAAAATGCAAACAAACAGAACAGTCTTACAGGAGTAAGTGCGTGTACAACAACCTGACACCAGGAAAGAAAAAAAAGAAGCAGTAGAAGCACAGCAAGCAGAACAGTTTTTTCTTTTCCATTTACAGGAAGCCTTTTTATTTAAAATTGTGGCATGACTGATGAACAAAAACAATGCAAATGCCCATGCTGAATATGATCTTGACCTTTTACCTGAAGCTAAAACAGACCTTTTAGGTATTCTGCATGCCTATAGCCAAAATGTTATCAGCCAATGCTATAATTACTATAAGTTATGAGTTCAAGCTTATATCCAGCAAAGCATATTAACCAAAATCATGGTGTTGGTTTTACTTCTTGTCCTCTGCAGTGAAAATTACATTTTCATGCACATCTTTTAAGTTTTTTAAGAAACTCAATTAAATCCTGTTGTACTCTAAAAAGGACATCCTGGGCTTTCTGGTATATGTCAGATGACAGGGTGGCATATTGGGAACTTTGTTTTGTTCTCAATCCAAAATGGCTAGCATTGCAGCAAGCACATTTTATGAAAATAGGAGAAGTAAGTCAAATATTGTTACTTTTTTGTTGTTTTAATCACGGTTATCATATATGCTTGTGTTTGTAAGGGTTTCAGGAAGATTATTTTCAGTTTTAAACAAAGTTAAATCATTTATGTTTTGAAATAAAGGTCTTTGAATAAATGTGAATTGTAATGGACATCAGGACCATCTTTATGTACTTTGATACCTAATCCTTGTAGGCAACAGGACTGAGGCAGAGAGGATTCTGTACAAGACCTACTAGGGCTGCCTACTTGTACCACTGGGGACTGTTTGCCTCCTGGTCTGCAGTCCACCAGATCGACCCCTCTGAGGCCACAGCCAGGATATCCTGGCATTTTCTGCCATCCCAGCTAGAGGCAGGCAAATCTGCAGTTACTCTGTGTGGTATGGTGGCAGCAATTCAGGCAGTTCATGTTGGTTGCTCAGCACTCACTTGCGATGAATCATCTCTGATCTCCCAGTTTCTTAAAGGTGCCCACAGGCTTACAGTTCACATGTCTGGACCTTCGGTTCCCCCATGGAACACCCATAGTCCTTGGCACGCTTCAGCATCACCCCTTTGATCAAAGATAAGGATATCTGGGCTGCACCATCTCCTCTCTGGGTGTCTCTCCTCTCAGGGGTGCCTGTACATATGGAACATGTAATGAAGTGGAGAGATAAACAAAATATGGTTATGTTGTACCTTAATTCTTTGAATGAGAGACTCTTTTGTTTTAAGGCCACTCAGAGACACATTCCAATCAAACTATCAGTAACTTCACACCTGCCCAGCTGTTCTATGGACAAGTTGTGAGGTGTGGCCATGCAAGCCATCTTAAAGAAGTATCTGTATGTGTTGTAGGGGGTCCAGAATAAGATATCACACATTCTGTTGCATTATGGAGTGGGTTTTTATTATTATTATTATTATTTAGTATTGTTAGTTAATGACCACAATTAGTTAAATAGTTCAGTTCAGCTGTTTATTTTCTATGATCATCCTGTTATCCACTACAGTGGACATGCCGAAAAAAATTATTCATAAATATATTTTAAAAAGTCTAAATTGTGAGATGTTTCTTTGATCCCAAGGATGTAGAAAATTAGAAAGAAAAACAAATTTGATGACACTTGTTTTTCTCAGTTCCCAGGAGGATATAGCAACCTTAAATGCACCAAAGAGTAAAACATTTACATTAGGTCTATCTCTTCTAAGTCCCTGTTAATGAGTGAAGTTAATAATTGATCAACATATTGATTTATTTTGCCTTACAGAAACCTGGTTACATTGGGATGAATATGTTAGTTTAAATGAATCAATGCCCCAGAGTCATACAATCTGAATCCTCGAAGCACAGGCTGAGAAGGAGGAGTAACAGCAATTTTCCACTCCAGCTTATTAATCAACCAAAGACCCAGACAGAGTTTTAATTCTTTTGAAAGCCTGACTCTTAGCCTTTTACACCCTAATTGAAAAACTCATAAGCCAGTTTTATTTGTTGTTGTCTATCATCCACCTGGCCCTTACTCAACGTTTCTATCTGATTTCTCAGACTTTTTATCTGATTTAGTGCTCAGTTTGGATAAAAGAATTATAATGGGTGAATTTAACATCCATGTAGATGTTGAAAATGGCACACTCATTTGGCATCTCTCAAAATGTAAATAAGCACATCCACCACTTTAATCGCAGTCTAGATCTTATAAACTGGCAACTGAACATTTAAAAGTATTCCCTGAAAACTCTCTTTTGTCTGGGCATTTCTTAATACCATTTACATTTACAATAATGGATTATACCACAGTGAGGAACAAATTTCATTACAGAAGATGTCTTTCTGAAAGTGCTGTAAGTTTAAGGATATAATTATTATCTATGCTAAGTGCCAACACAATAGAGAGCAGCTACCCAAACTCTACTCCCACCGAGGCCAATTGTCTTGTTAATAGTGTTAGATCCACACTTTGTACAACTCCGGATACTGTGGCTCTTCTGAAAAAGAAAGCCTGAAATTTGAATTACATTTTATTACAGAGATTACAGCATGTCATAGGTATTAAAGTTATGTTTTGAATCATATCTATCTAATAGACTCACATTTTTTCATGTAAATGAGGAGTCTTCTTCACACAATAAGGTTAATTATGGAATTATGGAATTATGGAATTCCACACATAAAACTGAGGTTATGTTACTCTGCCCTACAAATCTTAGAACAAATGGAGTCTAACTAGTTGCTTACTCTGGATGGCAGTACCTTTGCCTCCAGTAACACTGTGAGGAATCTTGGAGTCATTTTTGACCAGGATATGTCCTTCAATGCACATATTAAACAAATATGAGGGAATGCTTTCTTGCACTTATATATTTCTAAAATTAGAAACATCCTGTCCCAGAGTGATGCTGAAAAGCTAGTTCATGCATGTATTACCTACCTCTAGGCTGGACTATTGTAATTCATTATTATCAAAGTGTCCTAAAAACTCCCTGAAAAGCCTGCAGTTTATCCAAAATGCTGCAGTGAAAGTTCTGACAGGGACTAGAAAAAAAACAGCATAGTTCTCCCATATTGGCTTCTCTTCATTGGCTCCATGTTAAATCCAGAACTGAATTTCAAATCTCTCTCCTCACATGCAAGGTCTTGAATAATCAGGCCGCATATCACCCCAATAAAGCACTTTGTTCTCAGACTGCTGGTTTACTTGTGGTTCCTAGGGTATTTAAAAGTAGAATGAGAGGCAGAGGTCCCTCTTCTGTACAGCCTGCTGCCAGTTTGGATACAGGAGACAGACATCCTCTGTATTTTTAAGACTGGGCTTAAAACTTTCCTTTTTGATAAAGCTTATAGTTAGGGCTGGATGAACCCTTCCTTAGTTGTGCTGCAATAGGTCTAGGCTGCCGGGGGCTTCCCACGATGCACTTAGTGTTTTTTCTTCATTCATCTCTTTTCACTGTCTGTTTTTTTATACACCACTCTTCATTTAATCATTAGTTATTATTAATCTCTGGCTTTCTTCCATAGCACATTTTTGGCTTGTCTTCCCTCCCCTCAACCCCAACCAGTCACAGTAGATGGCTGCCCCTCCCTGAGCCTGGTTCTGCCAGAGGTTTCTTCAGGGATTGAAGGGAGTTTTTCCTTCCCACTGTCACCAAGTGCTTGCATGTAGGGTGTTGTCTGATTGTTGGGGTTTTCTCTGTATTATTGTAGGATCTTTACCTTATAATATAAAGTGCCTTGAGTCAGCTGTTGCTGTTATTTGGAATTGAATTGAATTGAATTGAATTGAATTGAATTGAATGATGAATTGAATTGAATTGAATTGAATTGAATTGAAAAGTGCATCTCAGACAGAGACACTGGGTTCAGTAATGTTAGGAATGTTGTCTCGCTCTGCAACAAAACCCTGCTCTGTTTTTATCTTTATGTCCAGCACATCAATTATAGTCAATGCCTTTGACCAAAATAATTAAAGGTTGCTCACCCCTGGAGCATGCATAAAGTATATTGATTAACAATAGTTGGCCAATTAGCTTATGCTCAGTCATCCTTTGCATTAGCAGGCTATTATTGACTCCTAGCAAAAGTCCTTAAATTTGGTTAAAAAGCTTATTTTAAATGTCTTTTGTTTGTTTGCTTTTTGCTTTGTTTCATGATAAGTAAGGCAGACTAAGTAAGTCTGCTGTTATACTTTCTTCCCCAATATATCTAACAATAAAGCATTGGAGACATTTAAGACATCGGCTTATAAACATTTGGATATCAGATGAAATACTTAAAAGCAACTTTCAGCTTTCAAAGCAGCAAAAGCTGACAGGGATAGTGGACTGAATCTAATATTAACATAAAATTATGTTAATATTAGATTCAGTCTGTGTGTATGTGTTTGTGTCAACCATTACACCTCAATCACATCTTTGAAATTAATCTTTTCTTATAGTCATAAAGGCAGTTTTATTATAATTATTTTTGTCATCGGTCACAGAGGAAAATGTGAAATTCTCACATACTATTCTGATTATGTAAATCATATGAAAAACAGCTAAGGTCATTAATATTATTAATTTAGGAATTATTTATTAAACAATTATATCTGTAATTTGAAATAATGTCCTTCCTCACATTCACACAAGAAGAGAAAGTGCAGATACAACAGCATATTTCTTCTATTGTCCATTCAGCTACACTAGTAGAGCAGGTGCAAGAATTGAGAGGGACATAAATTGAGCCCTGGATTCCCAGCTGGCACAGGAACACAATGCAATCCCCTGGCATTGTGATACCCTACCCTAATTTTACAGAACTACACAAGTTTAGGTAGAAATAACTAACATATTACTCTGTTCAGCCTGTCACATGTTCTGGAGCTTGTGGAAAGTCACTCTGTTTCTGAGCAACTGGGAGTTCAGGTGATTTGTTGAATGTCATCTCAAGAGTTACTGTTCATGAGTCCTGCTGCCCTCGGTGCCCCCATATTTAATGATCAGCATTGTCTTCTTGTCAAGTATGTGCACATGCAACCTTAAATTCCTATTGATACAACTAGAGTTGAATAAGCAGAAATAAAGCTAGCATAAGTAAATAAAACCAGACCAAATTACATTTGAAAAGCAGAACTGAGATAAAAGGTTTCTTTGCAGGCCAAAAAGAGTCGAGATTGAAAAGTTCAAGTGGCAGCAGTCATTTAAAAATAATCTTGCATTCCTGGAAATATAACTGGCGATATCAATGTCATTTCAACTGCAAAAATGTGCTGCACGGAAACTTTTATGTTCAGTGCAATTTGTGTCAGGTCACAGGCAGGGACCGAAAGTTGACTTTATGAAAAACAAGATGGGGAAAAAAAATCCACAAGTAGAGTTTTATATGGGTAATTTGTAGTATAAAGGTACAAATACAGGTGCAAAATTTCTCATTTTTTAGTTCTGAGCAATGCAAAAGTATTCAAAACACATTTTAAATACATAAATGAATAAAATTATTATTATCAGAATTGGCAACAACACAGATATTTGAATATCTGTCATTTGAATGATGACAAAATATGACTGAGACACTGTGTACATAATCATGCAGCATCGGAGTGCAGAGTGGTCGACAGTGTTTTAGCAGTTAATTTATTACAAGAAATGAAGTATAGCATGTAATATATGCATATTTAACAGTTGGAACTGTAGTATTTTATGATTATTCAGTTGGTTGAAAAGAAATGACAGATCCAGTGATATATTGTCACATATGTTGGTCAATATGTGACAATGTCTTCTCTCAAAGAAGCCATGAGCTTATAACAGGCCTTGAATCACTGAAGTGAGGATGTCTGGCTCCGTGAATTACACTGGCCTTGTTGTTTCTGGATCGGCTGAAGCCTGTAGGGACTGACTTAGAGTAATGCCTTGCCCCATATCTCCCTCAGCACTCAGCCAAATACAGCTACGCAACAGCAGCCCCACTTAATGTGATCTTTCTTGGCTTTCTGAGGTGGAAGTGGCAGAGAGACAAAGGGCAGAGAAAGAGTCAGTTGACTCATCGATGCACACACACACACACACTCAACAACGCGCAACCACACTCCAAAAATAGTTTGTGGGTTTATGTGTGTGCGTGCGTGCCTTTAAGTGTGCATTCAGCTCACATGCAATTCTCTGCAGGCTCAAGCATCTTGCATCTCAAGATTTCTCTCCCTCTTCAGTTCCTAAATAAAGCCTGCTCAGTGAAGTGGAGGAAGAACACAAGAGAATCAATCATACAATTATCCACATTTCCTTTGTCACTTCAAACAGAGAAGAACTCAAATCTGACCATTGTATTGGTGTGGGGGGTGGGCGAGTGTGACTGGCTTTATTAAAACAAAGTTTGTACTGATAAAGAGTGCAGTTCTGCCAGTCTTCTTGTCATGTTCAATGGCAACAGTGGGAAGGTGAGGCAAAAACAGGAAAAGCATGTGGAAGAAAGATATCTGCAAGAGAGCAGAGAGATGAAAATTAAAAAGTACGAAACATCAAACTTGTGAAAGTTTGTAACATGTTTTACCTTGTGGTTGAGTGCACTCTTACCTCCTTTTCACCAGCCAGCGTGGAGCCAGTTCTGCCTTGATGCCTTTTGAGAACCAGCTGCATTTTGACAGCGTTAAGTAGCTTAAGTTGGGCTTGAGTTTTCACCGAGAGGCTTCTCTCTACTGTGGCTTTCACTCACGTTTGATCAAAATGATGGCAAATCTTTTTGTTGCAGCAGATCCAAATACTAGAGCAACAATACTGAGTAGCTGTGCCAGCTTTTCGTTACTGCCACTGGGCTTTTTTTTTTTTTTTTCTGGAGGAAATGTGTGAAAACAATCAGTGGGAAAGGTCTATCTGCATGTGTTTTCACTTTAACAGGATTAAATCAAAACTGTGTTAATACATGACCTTATCCATGCCTAAACAAGAACATTTATAATCTTTAATAAGTTGTGAACAGTTTGGTTCTGCATTGTTTTATTCAAACACTATGACCTTGGATTTCTGGAGCAGCAGAGCTGACCAACTTAGCTCAGGTAATGCTTTCATCAGATGCATTGTATTTTGTGACCTATTTACTTTAAAGGGAAAAAAAAAGGCATTATTTCATGTAAAAAAATTTCTTTCTTCATCCAGTGTGCTCTTCCTTTCTCCTCTCACTCCACGCCCATATAGTTGCATCCATATACTCTAAGTGAGAAAAGTTTCTTTAGTATGAGGCTTCTTAAAACGGTGCCCTTGGGTGAGAGACATGTTGTGCTTACTGATCACGTCTTTAATGAAAGAGGAGAGTTCACAAACCCGTCTCTACCCAGCTCTCCTCTCTCAGACGATACTCAGGTTCTACATCATTAACCAGACAGCCTTCTGGTATTGATCACATCATGATCCTGAAATATTCACTACAGTCTCACAATACAAAAATACATAGGAGAGTTGCTCTCTCTATACCTGTACTGCTGTTAAGGCCTTATGGAGCGGGCTTTCACAGTGTCAAGAAACAGGAGACCTGGATGGTTTCCTACTAATCAGATAGTCGGTCAGTGTTGATTCGAGCACAGCACCCCCTTAGACTTAAGCCCTCTACCATGTTTGTGTTAACTCTGTTAACAAAACCTTATCAAGTGGGTTTTTTCCCCACGTCCCTCCATTTAGATAGCTGAAACCAACACAGTTATTTCATACATTTAAGCATAGAAAAGCAAACAAAAATCTCATACACACATACGTATCAATGTCTGCACACAAATTTACATGATATTACTCATATATAAATATTCAACTTGCATCTGAAAATTTTACTATTTACAAATGACAGGTGGCAGTAGACGGCTGCTTTCAGTTGCATATAAGGTGGTGGAAAACTACTGATGGTGGAAAGAGATACTGGACTCTCTCTGACTCTCCACAACTCCAAATGCATACTGATGTTTCTAAAACCACCACAAGGCCAGCAAAATAGCTATTGCACTTTACTATATATACCAGACTTGGCTTGGCGGTTATAGCCATTCAACATACAGGGCTAGGGTTAAAGTTATGCACGGATTAACATTTTGTTATTTATGTTGTTGGCAAACTTATGTCCCGAAGCAGAACCCAAACAGCCTTCATGCACACAGTTCACAGGACTGAGCATCGAACAGTGGATTTATTTTGCCTATGTAAAATTTGCCTTAAGTTTTTGTTTGTTTGTGTTTTCTCAATGTCAGCGTGTTGCCTTGTGTAACGATCTAAGCCAATTAATATCTTCGGTCTCCTTAGCAGTCAATCCAGAGCATTAACTGTTTGTTTTGGTAAAGGGCTGTTTTGTGTTTGCCCAGTGATTGATCACAGGCAGAGAGGGGACAGCAGAATAGGGACAGCCTAGTGATATAAATCACATCTGATAGAGGGCACATAGATAATTGGCTGTCTGGCCCTATAGTCACGAGACGCTAGCCCCTATCTTCCAGAGGGAGATAAACTAGAGGGCAGCACACAATGATAACAACATACTTGACTGTCAACAGATGAGATGCAAAATTACTCCCCTCCCATCCGTTGTCCCTCTGTCCCTTTCTCCTGCCCTGTTATTGTTCGAATGAGAAGTGGAGAGGTTAAGTGGATTGAAAATCAGTTGGCGGAATGCTTCTGTTTATTCTTCTCGCTGACCTATTTGCAAAAGCTTTTTGAATTGCAGCGGTCATCTGTGAATAGATTTACTGTGGGTCACCACAGCACAGTCTGATCAATATGACGGTATCATCAAGGACTTCGAAGAGCCGCAATGGTGATGCGCTTCTTACTTTCCCCTTCTCACAAGACACATTTCGCTGCCTTCTCTATCCTTCTTGGTGCCTCACCTTCTGGGAGGGGCGCGCGCCTCACTTAGCAGTTTTTCAGATAAAAGGAATGTCCATGTCGATCTGACACACAGAGAGCCAATCTTGATTAAATAGCCTGACAATGCGCCAAATGTATTGCACTGTTGCCAGGGAGACCAAACTGACCTTGAGTGTTGTGCTTTGCGTGAAGAGTTGCCAAGAAGTGTCTGAGTATACATTCCAGTGAGGTAAAGGACAAAATATGCAGCACTTCAAAGCAGAGAATGGCCATTTAAGTGAAAATGTGAAGTTAGAGCTGAAAATATTTAGCTACTCCCCGACAGGAATCAAGCATAAAACGGACTGAATAGAGTTTGTCACCTTGATTACTGTTGTGGTGTAGTTTGTTTCGCACTGAAAGACAATGTTGTGAAGGAGTGCTTTTGATGCTCACTTAAAGCACAATTCCCATAGTTCCATGTCTAAACACAAACAATTTAAAGGGTGAAAAACACAGCCTTTTGTGACATTAACTTCTACTTTTTTTTCTCCAAGTTCTAATCTTTTCAAGAAGCCTTAGCCTCAACTTTCTGCACAGGCTGAATAATGGTGTAAGGATTAGAAGAGCAGCAGCATAGAATGCAATGTGCCCTCATCATACTTGCTGCATAAAAATACATTTCATAAACCTAAGTATCGGATTAAATGTTTCTTGAACCTGTGCAGTGCAACAATAGAGGGGGAATGCAAAGCAAAAAAAAAAAAAAAACATGTCCAGAATTTTTGAGGAAGCATTTATATTTTGAAAAGAGAAGAAGAAAAAAACACTTCACTATATTGAGCCTTGTATCGGATAAATGTAGTTAGAGCATTTAAGCAAGACGAGGCATAACATTTTGATATGTGAAAATGAGGATTTATGCACCACAAAGAATTTACCAGTCAGGTCAGATCCATCATGTCGAAGTAATACAACAGATTAGCATAAGTGTAGTGGCTATACATATTTATTTGCATGAGATCTTTGTTGTAGCTCATCGCTATAATGCATTTGTCACATCATGACAAAGCTAGATAGACCTACATGCCATAAAGCTCTGTTTTCTTTTTCAATCCTTTTTTTTTTCCAGTGGAAAAAAGCATACAGTTAGAGCCTCATGTGTGGAATTAGAACAAACAGAGAAAACAGATGCAGCCTGCTTCTTTTTAAATGAGAGATTCTTCTCTCTCTGAGGAGTCCTTTGTGCAGCTGAGGTTTTTGTTGTTCCCTGGGCTTTTGATAAGGCCTCCTGCACTTTCTCAGCCAAATCTGGAGCCTCACCGCAGGGTCCTCATGTGGGAGTAGGCTCACCTGCTGCTCTGTGTGCCCATTTTATTATTTGGATACAGTCACACACAGAGACATACAGGAGAAAGACAAATGCACACCCAAACAGCAATTTCCATACATTCACCTCCAGATGCCCCTCCGTGCTGAAATTTAGTATTTTATCAATTGCTCCAGTATAAGTATCAAACACAGCTGGGTCCATTTTTTTTTTTTTTTTTGCATTAATACAATCATGCACTGGAACAAACATCCTGTGTGTACACTCGCAAATTTCCACACACTTACATCCACAAGGGAGAACAAAACGGAAATATATTGCCACACTTATTAGTAAGCATTTCTTTCCGAGGGAGAGGGAACGCAGAGTTGCTCGGCCCTCATTTTCAGACTGCTTTACCAGCTGGATGTTTGATGTTGGATACTGTGGAGGAGGAGAAGGAGGAGGAGGCCTTGATTATTGTCATTCACATCACACCGTGCCTCTGTGTGTGCCTGCTAATTGATGGGGTTTTTCGTCTTGATTTCTTTGGGTGAAACAATTCAGCAGCTGTACATTCATTTACAATGAGGAGATTGCTTCCATTCCCATCATTGTCCAACCATTACCATTCCACTGGATCCAGAGAAACAAGCACAGGCACAATGTCTGCCACAGGTAATAGGCTCTTGTTTGTGTTTCTATTGTGTTGTTGTTTACTTAACTTGTCAGGTTTGTTAGTGTTGGCAGTGACAAATAGAATATGAGCCGGGTTTTAGCAACTTGGAGCATTTCTGTCGAAAGAAATTTGATGGTGCTTCTCGGTTGTTAATTGCAAGCTTACTTACAATCTTCCTGCTGCTGTTTTGACATGTTTTGTTTCTACTTAGAGCAAGATTGCATACTTTAGAATTAGCAAACAAAATGATGCATTACCAATACTGTCCCAAATGCAAAATACCTTGCATAAATATGGCACTTTCTTTTATTACAATTTAAATGCAAAATCCAAATGGAAAAAAAAAAAAACAGTCAATTTGTATGTGATTGGAAAATATATTTTATTTTGGTGGTCATGTTTTGCTCTGTGTCCCCTATTGTGTGTGTATGCCTTTATCGACACATATGAGCATTTCTATAGTTCTCATCCTTGGGGCCATATCGATCCTGCCCAGGTAAGTCCTCACATGAATAATCAGACACAGCTACCATCAGCCCTTCCTAATCAATACTTATTTCGACAGCAGGGCTCCAGAGCAACGATTCATAATAAATGGAAAGCCACAATATATACATCTGACCTCTTTGTTATGACAATGCCCATCTGAACATAATTATAGCAATCGCTAAAATCGATCCAGGTGAAGTTCATGAGGAGGTGAGTCTAGTTATGCCAATTAATTTAGTTAAGGTAACAGCCCCTTTATTGTATTTTTGTTGCCAAGGGAGCCCATGATCTATGCCAATTGCAGAAATGCTGAAATAACCGAAAACACTGCACAGCCTGAATGGTCACATAGAGGTTAATCAAAAAATGATGCAAAATGATGTGCAATGTGTGTGGGTGTGCGTGTGTGAGTATGTAGGTGTGTGCATGTGTGTCTATGCATCAACAAGTTTGACTTTTTTTTTGTTTTCTTTTCTGGGACTCATCTGTCAACCCTCCACTCAGCCTGAAGCACAGTCCCGTTAGTTTTCTGCAGTATTCCTTTACAAAAGTTTCCCAGAGTTTCATCATCATTGTTGCTGTCTCTTAAACAATTGTCATGAATAGAAAAACTATGATTGTATGCAGACATTTAGAAGACCAAGACCTCAAGTTAACAAACTGAGAACCCGGGCAGAAGCCACTTCCCTTCCCTAACCCGAATATCTCTGAAACTATTTGAAAAGAAGAGCTCTCACCTAAGCATGCATTTCACACCTGCATACATGTGTTATTGTTGGTGCAAAGAGAAAAAAAAATCAGATTAACTGACACCTCATACAAATAATCCTTTCCAAATAAGGCTGTAAACTGCTTTGATTTCAGATTGTTTGAAATTCTTGCATGCGGCTTATTAATTTAGACTGCAGAACAGTAGCGAAGAACAGCCTCCAGTTTGTTCAGGCCCACTAACTTCCAACGTGCAACTTTAAATAGGCATGTGTTGGAATTACATACATAGCTTGGGTCAGGAGAATAGTGACATTTTCACCTGCCAATAGCTGCTTCTTTTAAACACACTTTGACCTGTCATAGAAGCAGCAAATTAGTAATGGTTCGGTTTCATCCAGATGTGCAACTTCTAAGGTCCTGCCCTGCACACACTAGCTAACAAGCATGGCTTACTGGAACACTGAGTCATCATAATTATATTAGAAACACCTGTGCTTTCTAATATATATTGCCTGCCATGTAAAATGACAGTCTAAAGACTGCATAAACTATAGATGGCAAAACTATCCCTAGGACTGGATGACAAATTGTCAGGATTCATGGAATGTGAAAAGAAAAATAAATGGTGGTCTTTACATGACAGAAGTAAAGCTTAAAGTTCTTTGGGGGTTCTATTGACCCAGAATTGAGTGTGTGTGTCCAAAGAAACTCTCTTTGGAGAACTTTCCACTCAAAGTTATCTCCCCTGTGGCTGCCATTACTTTTGCTATCCCAATGCACCGAAGGCCTTTAATAGTTCTTTTTCAATTAAATGCCTTGCAATAGCTGATGTAACATAGCAACATTATATTGAAGCAGGCACCAAGCATTTAAAAGTACAAATGGCCAAGTGTATATTAAACTCCAATGCAGCTCCCTGGATTGATGAAGCATTTAAGATTCAGACTGACAACAGAAACATTTTAGCTGGAGCTGCAGTTTTTAATTATGCCTGCTAGCTTCTTATCTCATGATAATAGTCATTAAAACAAAGAATTAAAGAAGTTTAGTGATTAGTGATGTGTGTACCGGGATATTTTGATGTTGGCTGTGGAGGGTCTTTAAGCATAATCATCTATACACTCCCTGTTTGTAAACTGGTTTGTACACTGCTCAAAAAAATAAAGGGAACACTTAAACAACACAATATAACTCCAAGTAAATCAAACTTCTGTGAAATCAAACTGTCCACTAAGGAAGCAACACTGATGGACAATCAATTTCACATGCTGCTGTGCAAATAGAATAGACAGCAGGTGGAAATTATTGGCAATTAGCAAGACACACTCAATAAAGGAGTGGTTCTGCAGGTGGGGACCACAGACCACTTCTCAGTACCTATGCTTTCTGGCTGATGTTTTGGTCACGTTTGAATGTTGGTGGTGCTTTCACACTCGTGGTAGCATGAGACGGACTCTACAACCCACACAAGTGGCTCAGGTAGTGCAGCTCATCCAGGATGGCACATCAATGTGAACTGTGGCAAGAAGGTTTGCTGTGTCTGTCAGCATAGTGTCCAGAGGCTGGAGGCGCTACCAGGAGACAGGCCAGTACACCAGGAGACGTGGAGGAGGCCGTAGGAGGGCAACAACCCAGCAGCAGGACCGCTACCTCTGCCTTTGTGCAAGGAGGAACAGGAGGAGCACTGCCAGAGCCCTGCAAAATGACCTCCAGCAGGCCACAAATGTGCATGTGTCTGCACAAACGGTTAGAAACCGACTCCATAAGGATGGTATGAGAGCCTGACATCCACAGATGTGGGTTGTGCTCACAGCCCAACACCGTGCAGGATGCTTGGCATTTGCCGGAGAACACCTGGATTAGCAAATTCGCCACTGGTGCCCTGTGCTCTTCACAGATGAAAGCAGGTTCACACTGAGCACATGTGACAGACGTGACAGAGTCTGGAGACGCAGTGGAGAGCGATCTGCTGTCTGCAACATCCTTCAGCATGACCGGTTTGGCAGTGGGTCAGTAATGGTGTGGGGTGGCATTTCTTTGGAGGGCCGCACAGCCCTCCATGTGCTCGCCAGAGGTAGCATGACTGCCATTAGGTACCGAGATGAGATCCTCAGACCCCTTGTGAGACCATATGCTGGTGCGGTTGGCCCTGGGTTCCTCCTAATGCAGGACAATTATAGACCTCATGTGGATGGAGTATGTCAGCAGTTCCTGCAAGATGAAGGCATTGAAGCTATGGACTGGCCCGCCCATTCCCAGACCTGAATCCGATTGAGCACATCTGGGACATCATGTCTCGCTCCATCCACCAACGTCACGTTGCACCACAGACTGTCCAGGAGTTGGTGGATGCTTTAGTCCAGGTCTGGGAGGAGATCCATCAGGAGACCATCTGCCATCTCATCAGGAGCATGCCCAGGCATTGTAGGGAGGTCATACAGGCACGTGGAGGCCACACACAATACTGAGCCTCATTTTGACTTGTTTTAAGGACATTACATCAAAGTTGGATCAGCATGTAGTGTGTTTTTCCACTTTAATTTTGTGTGTGACTCCAAATCCAGGCCTCCATTGGTTAATTAATTTGATTTCCATTGATGATTTTTGTGTGATTTTGTTGTCAGCACATTCAACTTTGTACACAACAAAGTATTCAATGAGAATATTTCATTCATTCAGATCTAGGATATGTTACCTGAGTGTTCCCTTTATTTTTTTAAGCAGTGTATATTAGGAATGTTAGGGGGAGGTAGCACGGTGGTGTAGTGATTAGCACTGTTGCCTCGCAACAAGAAGGTCCTCTGTTCAAATCCAGCATCTGTGGAGTTTGCACGTTCTCCCCATGGCGGTGTGAGTTCCCTCCAGGTATTCCGGTTTCCTCTTACAATCCAAAGACATGCAGTTTTAGTGGGGTTAGGTTAGCTGGTGATTCTAAATTGCCCATAGGTGTGAATGTTAGTGTGAATTGTTGTCTGTCTTACTGTGCTGGCCCTGCAGCAGATTGGCGACCGGTCCAGGGTGTACCCTGGCTTTGCAGCTGGGATGGGCTCCAGCCCCTCGACAACCCTGAATTAGATAAGAGGAAGAAAATGGATGTAAGGAATTTTTTTCACCTGACAGCAGTGATATGATTTATGGAAACTGAAATTAAAATTGATATTGATAATGATACTATATGTAAATAGGGAGTTGCTGAAGTTGTGCAACCAAGCGCTAACATATCATGTACATTTCACAAATATATTTCACCCATGGCATCTCAAGCTTACATACCTTACAATGTGGTTTTAGTTATTTTGTTATTCTTCAGCAGTTTAAATATATATAATGTTATTAATATAAAAGTACAATTTGACTGCATTCCTTTGTTTCTTTATAGCAAGTGAGGTGGGATATGGCAACCCTGAAGGTGCAAACCTTATCACTGATAAATCAATATTCACTGTGTTGAAGAGTTTCCAAATTACAACAAGAAACTGGTGAAAAGAGTCTAAGGGGTAATATTTGCATGATACACAAGGCAATTCCCAAGTGTTGTGCTCTTTATGCAAACGCAGTATAATTTTGCAAAATAACAAGACATTGTAATTCCACTCAAACAACTTCTCAGAAATCATTTCTTGTTTTTGTTGTTTGCCCTTCCAATTTCCCCCTTGGTTGCTCTCCATCACACTAAAGACACATCCAAAAAGCACTGCCACACACAAATAGTTTTGTGCTCACATTAATTATTTTCTACATTTAACTAAGTATTATTTGTGTGCTTAATGGTGCTTTACGTAAACCAAGGGTTATAATGCGGTTTTAACACATTAATAATGAATTAAGTTTGCAGTTGCATTTATATACCGTGAGATTGCTTGAAATATTTACAACCAATTTTCTTGTGACACTTTTGGTACCAAAATGATCTGAATTGACCTTTAATGACAGCGCAACAATCACAATGAAAATCAAATGTCTTTTTTTTTTCAGAGGAAACAATGCAATATTGCGTTTAGATGAAAAACATATAGTTACTTGGTACTTACTTTTCCACAACTGTGGAGCAGTAAAAGGGAACTTTTCTTTTTCCTTTTTTGGAGTGAATTGTAATAGGGCTGTCAAAAATGTGGGGAAAAAAGCATGATAACTAATTTCCCTGATCTCACTTCTTTGCTCAGTGCCCTACAAATTCTCCACAATCCAGTTGATGTGCTGAATGGCTTCTGAAGTAGGTGGCATGAAAGAGAAATATCTCCTTTCACCACTGCTCACAAGCACCTCAAGTGAGAACCATAAAGTGTTTGTGAGTGAGGGATTTGAGTCTGCTCTTTTGACAGGTTTAAACCCAGCCATCCAATCTTAATCCTATGGGCAAAATGCTCTCTTGCACCGGATTCAGTCATCTGCTTTCAACCTCTGACACTGAAAGAAAATACATTTCCTACATTTCCTAACATCGCATCCCTATTGTGCTGTGTTTCAGCATCTTTATCCTTATACGGGACATTTGTTTAATATTCACCTCTAGCCTGTGTGATACTACTTTATATTTTGTTGTGTAAATCCAAGGCAGTTAGTTTGAACTGTGTATTCGAAAAGAACAATTTAGATGGAACCATTCAGTGTAATTTTAAACTGGTTGCATTTTTTGACAACTTCAAGTGGATGACTTTTGTTAGTAAGTTAGAAAGCAAAGGTTGGACAAAGAACTGCAGAGGCACAGACGTCTGAGATCACCAAGTCGCCCACTATAGTCTTACCACCATTTTCTAAGAATCAAAGTCTTATAACCACAATGACTAGCACACCCACATATGTTTTCAGGGTTGTTTTTTTTGTTTGTTTGTTTGTTTGTCTGTTTGTTTGTTTTTTGTTCATTAGCCCTCCTCTCAGGTTGAATTTGAAAGGCTGTTATGTGAGGTCACTAAATTTAATGACTCATGAGTTCAGTATTTTATTTTTGTTGCATACCAAAAAATGGGAATCAAAGAGTGTGCTTGTCATAGTTCTATCTTCTGATAACACCATCTGTCTTAAGCTAATGACCCACTACATATACCTTCAAATAACATGCTGTTACACAGGATTTTTGTGTACATTATATTTTGGAAGTGAATAAACATTCAGAAAATAAGAAGTAGGAAAAGGGAAAAAAACCATTTTGTTGCATCAAATCGTTCCTCTAGCTTAAATTACTTGAGCCCTGAAAGCCAGCTACGTCTTTATGAATCATTTCTGAATTTAAAAGAAACCTCGCTGACAAACCTGTGGATTCTTAACAAGGCGAAAGGGGAGCGAGGGGATTTTCAAAAAATGCCCACAAAGAAGAAGTCCCATCAAGAAAATAAAGGGGAAAAAAGTAATAACTATAATGCATGTCTATGGGATTTATGTAAAATAGCGATGGCTAATTTACTGATTCACTGAAATGGTATGCATAGGTCAAAATACAACAGTAGTTTAAGATTATACTTTCTTGTTGTTGTTGTCTGTTTTAAAAATTTTTTTTTTTACTTTGTTTTTTTTTTTGGTATAGATGAAGTTTGTATCATATTGGTGCACGGGCTGTATTAGGCCTATCTAATTTGCACTATTACTGCAGACACCAGGGAGAGAATGATAAGTGGATCAATAACACAGGAAACAAAAAAATAAAAAACTTCACCTAAAACTTTTGTACTACTATGGACTTTTCCCAGTAAGTGTTCTTAACACAGTAAGACTCTAAACTCCTGGGAATCAGATGAAATCTGGTGTTTTTCTTCCCTTGGTTCCTTAATAGGTCTCTTGGGCCCGCTATCCAATATGTGGCAAGAAGAAAATAAAAACATAGATAATTTGCAAGTTATGCATAGAAAGGGGAATAAGACATACCTCCCTAATACTGATCCTGTTTCCCTTTATTCCCAAGACATGTCCGTGCTCATTTTGTTTTTCCAATGCTGAAAGCGTCCACTCTGCTATAGCCATATGTGCGTGTCCTTCGGCTGTAAAGGGTCAGTAATATAAGGGATCTGTTTTCTGCTTTTGAACAAACAGCCGTCCCCTTTAGCTACAGTTCTCGTATGCTGACTTTAGAAGGGCCATGAAACAGCACTGAAGATAAATTTGTCATCAATAAACACAATTTACTCATTTTATACATAAAATTACCATAAAATTCTAGACTCGTGAAGTCCATCAGAAATCCTTAAAAAACAAGTTCAAATGAAGCAGACATACTTATCAAGTGCTTATTTTCTATGATTATTATTACCAGTGATTTTTTTTATTAATTGGTGCTTTTGCAATTAGCTGACTTTCTGTACCCGTATAGGTAGAGTATTCTGCAGTTCATTATGTGGAGCTGTATCCACATCTATATTTACACTCTAATCCAAATAGCCATAGTGTCAGAATGATTTCCCTTTTAAAGGTGGAGGCTAAATTGTCACAGCTAGAGGATCTGCAACGCACCCCATGAAATGAAATTTTAATGAGTTTTATATTGCATGTTACCACCACCAGTCTCACAGTTTTATAGTATACAATGAAAAGAATGAGGAACCTAGCTTCAGGTCCCCGCTGTGCATGTCTAACCAAAAGTAACAACAGCATCATAACTTACACACACAGTTATTACCAATTAGAAGCATGTTGTTGAATCCATACAACATAAATTGTAGCTGTTGTAGGAAAACTATGACTGCATTAGACGGATGTTAGAGTGAGTGACGCAAGTTTTCTTTTAGTTTTTAGGTTTAAAACAAAGTAGGATGAGCTATCAAATATCATCCTATATGATTAGTTTATGCAGTTTAATATTTTTATCCAACTGTCTGATTTATTGTTTTTCAATGTTACTGTTTTACTGTTTGTAAAACATTTGTGCATTCTGAAATGTTTCATAAATTTTGTTTGGCTATTTATTATTATTATTATTATTATTATTATTATTATTATTATTATTATTATTATTATTATTATTATTATTATTTACTTTCTGAGTATCATGCTTTGGCTTGTCTGTTGAGAACCACATTTTAATCTGCTTTTTTTTTTTAAAAATCTATGTAATTAAAGTTACTAAAGTTACTATATGATATTATATCCAAAAATGGATTTTCCTCTCCAGTAACTCGTTCTTTACATTAATTAATTTTTTTTCCATTTAAAATATGACAATGAAGATGGTTTGGAAAAAGTTCAAACTATGATTCACAGTATCAGGGAGAACAAATCCAACACTTAGAAATCACTTTCCTTCAGGAAGATTCTTTGGCATTCCTGCTTCCTGAAGTCTGAAGCCTGTGTCCCTCATCTCTCAGTGCCCGTAAGGCCAAAAAAGCATTGTCCTGGTCTTACTACAATATGATCTCCCTTCAATAGACAAAGGATTCCAGCTGGGTTTATTCCTCATTTCTTTCAACCCCCTCCCAATGACAGATGGGACCAAACTAGAAAAAAAAAAAACCTTGAAGACAAAGAAATGCATGCCTTTTATATGGATCCAGAGCGGCTAGACACAAGGGATATTTGGCAGTGGTAGGAGAGGAGTCGCAGCCTTTCAGTATCATTTTACCACTCATTGTTGCAAATAAAAAAAAACACACTACAGTAGAAGAACCACACAAAGCTCCAATATAATGGAACCTGTCTGACACATTGTTTCATTATTTTAGTCAACACAAGAGCTGTACACCTCAATATAAACAGAAAAGTGCACACGCTGACACACATGCTCACATATACGCATTCTCTTTCTATTATTACCCAACATACATATGCACATTTACACACACGCACACACACACACTCACACACACACACACACACACACACACACACACACACACACACGCTCACACACACCTCTGTGAGCTGGTGATAACTGCTTAGTCGTGTATGCTCCAACAATTGTCAGACTGCCAGGGCAGGGAGAGCCAGGAAAGGAAGAAGGGGAGGGTGAAGGAGCAAGCGATGAGTGGCACCACAGAGTGGGTACAAGGGGAATTAGACAGGTGCCATGCGGAGTGGTTGGCAGAATGAGGAAAAGGTAGACGTTGGTAAGAAGGTGGCAGTAGAGATAACAGCAGAATGTGGATGAAGGAGAAGGTAAAGACTTCGAGATTTGAGCAAACGACAAGACCTTAACAGAAAACTGGAGGAAGACAGGGAACTTGAGAACAAAGATGTGGAGGGGGGTTGGGGGAAGGGAGGGCACGCAGCCAAACAGAGGATGCAAAAAAGGGGGAGAGGAAAAAATAGCAAACAAAGTGTGAAAAGAGAAAGAGAACAAAACAAACCATTGAGGGTGACTGATAATATGTTGTGCAGGCACCTCCACCTCCACTGGATGCAGCACTCCCACTCCTTTCATGGTCTGCAGTCTGTCATCAACACCCATCTCCAAGGGCAGTACAGGCAGGGTTCTGTCAGTAGCTGTGCAATAAAAGTTACACATGGCATAGGTGAGTAGAGCTGTTCCCTTGTCTTAATTTTACTTAATTTGCCATAACACTTCACCTCATCTCACATTATGTTAAGGAAAAAGAGCCGGAGTTAGAGAGCTGAGGATGTGATAAGTCAAAGCAAGAGGGAGTGAGAATGAGATGATGTAGGATTGAAAGAAGGCAGTGTGTGTGACAGATAATCTCTTGATGGACTACAGTCAGAGGTCCACCAGCACCACCATGTGGTTGAATCATCAGGGAAATGCTTACTAGTAAAGACATAATCAAAGAGAAATATAAGAATTTAAAAGCTCAGTGTTTTGCTTTGTTTTTTTTAGCTATGTAAAGTTTTATGTTTTCAGTTTTTCATTGTTCAGAATATTTTTAGCATAGGTTTGATGCCCATATGTGTGCATTCTTGCTTGTTTTTTCCATTTCCTTGCCTTGAGAATGCCGCAGAAACCATTTATAATATAATATAATATAATATAATATAATATAATATAATATAATATTTCTAGCTTTGGATCCTATTTGGGTCACTACAGAGTATCCCCATTTGTCCATGTCAACAACTGACCTGCTTTCCCTCCCTCCTTCCCTTTTTCTCCTCTGCTGTGTAAAACCATTTAGTTTTGGATAAGACAACCATTCAGTTTGTGTAAAAAAGATTGCTGCCCAGGTTTAAAATCAATAATATCGACCTTTGGAAATGTCCAAATCAAAACTACTTTGGTGTGTCTGTAAATTATTATTCTGCATTGTTATTAGCTAAGATATTATATTTTTCTGAAGCTTTCCACAAACTAGCACTTCTATGACACATTATGTAGTAGACTGAGTTATCAGACAATACAGATATTTCCTAAGAGAGGACCAGATGTATGCATGTGTGTTTATATATATATATATATATATATATATATATATATATATATATATATATATATATATATATATATATATATAGGTTGGCTGACAAACCAACTCAAAATATTTTTTAGATTATTGGCAAAGCTGTCCCAGCTGCTGCGACTTCTGAATAACAGATATTTTATGCAGCAGCAGACGCTCTTTTTGCCGTTCAGTTTTCAGAAATGTGATGACCATCTCAAGAGTCAAGTCCAAAATTAATAGAATATTTATTCCCTGAGGTCCTCAATCAGAAGCAAGTCTCAGAGGACTAGTAACAGAAAATAAACAGATGACAAAACAATGTACCAACATCTGCTCCAGAAATCTTAAAAGCACTCTATACCTGATCATGTACCATCTGTAGAAAAGAAGAAGATGATGACAGACTATCACATAATCTGGAGTAGATGATATCTACACAATGTGTCGCTCTATCTCAGCGGGAACCACAGAAGAATATGAGGCAACAGTTGTGCTGTGATAGTGTGATGGTTGGCCAGACCAGTGTTTGTCTGCATCCACGCACACGCGCGCACACACACACACACACACACACACACACACACGTCCTATTCCCTGCCACACCCAAGGGTTTTGAAGGAAAGGAAGAATCTATGGGAACAACTCAATCACATTACCTTATGTAAATACCCAAGTCAGCCCATCCTCTCTTTAGCACTGTGTTAGCTTCCAGCCCTATGCCTCCTCTGGCACAGAAATGCACACGGGGCAAATTAACATTTGCTCTCATAGTCTGCAAATGGCAGCTCGTGCTTGCCATAGAAATGAAACACTGGCCCATCCAGGGGAGGGGAATGGGAAAATATTTGAGTGGGGAGCGATTAATAATTCTTCAGGCAGAGCAGTAACATTTGCTTTTAGGGGCAGTGAATCGACAGAATGGGCTTCTTCAGGAACTTTTGAATCAAAGCTTGTTTTTTTATTGGCAACCTCATCCTGCTTTATGCATTCAGAGGCATTGCTGGATACTTTTTATTGACCAGCATTAGAATTAGAAGCAGTAAGTGCAACATCTCTTACCATACACTGAGAGTTCATTTTTAAAGACATGTTCCTCATAAATATGGAGCAACCAGGCCTAGACACTAAACAGGAAAGGAGCCTAGAACGTATCTCTAGGAATAAGCAGCCTGTTACAATAAAAAGAATATTTGTCCTAATTACAATAAGTGTAAAAAGATTTCTTAATGCACTGCTTCATTAGCCCACAGTACTAAAATGTTCTGAATGCATATAATTATTTGACATTTCAGCTCTACACATGTACAAGTATGAAGACTTGAGTAATTATCTCATAGTATAAATGTCATAAGTTTTTTACGGGAAGAGGGAGTACATTTATGTTGAATTGTTTGGGGGGGGGGTTGTTTGTTTACTTATTTCTATTTAAGCTTTTTTGTTCATTTAAGCTGCAATCACTCAGATAGCTAAATGGACAAAGTCATTGTCCATTGTCGGGAATAAGGAAAGAACCTGCTGCTGAAACTCCACAGGCATCACAAGAGGAGCGTCTTCCCCATTTGAGACTCAAGATGTTTGACTCATGGCAAAGCTTGGTGCAGATGGCTTCTCTCTGCTCTGCTGTAGTTTGTTCCTGCTGTGGAAATATGCTTTCTTTGTTGTAATGCTTAAAAGACAGACATTTAAAAGAAAACAAAACATCTGCAAATGACAGTTTCAGGCCTCATCGATCAATCTCTAAGTGCTTCAGTAAGGACTACTTTCAAATCAGGGAACTTTTCTTAAAGAGGCTCACTGATCATTTCAAAATTTCCGCAAGTCATGTAATTTAGATTACGTTAAATAATTTAGTGTTGGATATACTATATGTTTCATTAATACCTGCTATATGGTGGAATTCACCTAGGCTTCAGGACCTGTAGGTACCCTGAGGCATTTTAACTTAAGCCCCTGGCTAAACACCTTGGAGGAAAGATGTTCATTTTGCAGTTTTGGAAAACACGACTTGTTGAATATTTTAGAATTCCTTTAAAGTTTGTTTTATTTTCTATTATTGAAAGGCAGCTAAACATAATGATATATAGTCACATTTGTATCTCTAGTTATGGTAAATATTTGCTTTTTGAGCTACTCATCATTTCAATTCGTTCAAACTGAACCAGCAATGAAGAAGTCGGCCAACTTTTTGAGTACCTTAAAAATAAGGGTAATGCAAAATAAAATAAGTAATATCTTATAATTCAAGTGCTGTCATTTTTCTTTTAAAACTCATGATGCAAACAACAAATAAAGACACTGGAGACTCTTTCTACAATGTTGTTCTGTCCAATTACACTACATGGTAGTAGTTTGAATGTGCTGAAGGTTGTCAGGCAGAACAGTGTTAATCTGACATTTTGGACTCTGCAGTTGTAAACTCTCGCTCAGCAGTAGCAGTAATAGCAGTTGTCATAGTACCAATTTAATCCTTTCGTTGCTGCAGAAGCGCGTGCGAGCAGTCAGGTTACTGAAATAATAAGAGTGGCGACTGAGTGAGAAATGGGTGAATGACTGAGTATGTCAGCATGTATGTGAGTAAGTTATGATAAAAGTTTAATTTTTCCCAGATGAATATTAATTATTAGTATGTGCCAGGATTAAAAGGATTGCTTGCTAGTCCACTGCAGAGCTAAGATTTTTCAGATATAATAAATTAAATCTAGCATGTTCATGCTCCAGGAGCTGACTGTTACAGACTGAGCCGTCTCAAGAGCAGCTTAAGTTTTGTCATTTCCCTGTTGGTATTGTTGTTGTTGTTGTTGGCGGTGTAGGCCTACCTGGTTGTCATTCATCTCAGCAACAAGTCAAGCGTACTCAGCTTCAAGGAGAGGCAGCTCCTTTGATCTGTTGGTCCAAACCTGACGCTGATTAAAAAGACAAAAGGATATATGCACATATGTGCACACAAACACTCCCAAACATGAAGCACAAAAGGTAAGACGTGATAGAAGACATCTGTTAGCCATATGATGAGTATCCTTATCAGAAAAACTTTTTTTTTTTTTTAAATCATAGTCATTTTAATTAGACTCAGTGTGTTTCAGTTGTACATAGTCATAGACACAGACACGCATTACTGCAGTGGCATAATGGCTGAAATCAAAAGTCCCACTTAATCCGCTGGACTCATTTTCATGTCAGCACAGGGTGAAATGACTGAGGTTATTTCTGTGTCTGTTTTGTGTCTCGTGACTCCACGGAGGGAAGAGACCCACAGCTGAGGGTGTGGCGATCTAATCCAGTGGCACAGTGCAATTTTGGTGCCAGAAAATGAACACACTTTACATGGTCCGATCGCTTGTCAGCTCCGAGCAGGTCTATGGCTCAGGTGCACTTGTGTTCTGTAAAATTTTGGTGACTTTATTTAGTGAAAGCACACCCGTATTATCCAGATCAGTCAGGGTTTCTTTATCTTTCCGACAGTATAGTTTCTTTTAAAAACAGTCAAAATAGATTGGACTGCAGTATTGAAGGAATATACATATATTTGCAACTGGAATATATATATTTACTATAAATATCTATCAGTATATGGATATACGGAATAAGGTATACTGAATACCTGCATCACCAGTGTGTCTTCTGACAAAATTTTTATGAAGTATTCAGTTTTCAAAGATTGTGGCTAAAAAAAAAATTAAAATCATCAATTTAAACTAAATTCTACAAAAACCACAATCTCTCAGAAAGAAGGATGTGCCATTAAAAAAAAATCCTCCCGGACTGATATTTATATCACAAAAAAAAACATTATGCTCTAGTAAATGTAAAGATTAAGCATGCAGGTCACTACTGTATTTTGCTAGCAGATTAGCTGAACCACCAACTGAGGCTCAACAATGTAACAACCGACAAACACGAAACACCAGGATCAAAAATCAGCAGTGAAATTGCTCGTTAATCCCCACTTACGGTGTGTCATTCTGAAAGATTGTTTCATACTGAGCAGATGAGAGTGACATTACTTAAAACATCAAAGGAAAACAATATGTGCCCAAAACTGTTGATACATGCTGAATATGTTGAAAAATGAATGTGAAGGGCACAATACAATTACAATTTTAAGACACATGCTTTTGTTTTCAATATCAATTAGTTTTTAATTCTGACACATGTAATTTACCTCTATCCAGTGCTGTAAGGTTACTTTCTTGGGGTTGTGTTCAGTTTTACTCAGTGTTTGGTTGTTCAGCACTCAGATGAAGCCTCCAATCTCCTTTGTTTCTTTTCTTGCTGTCTTATCATCTTCTGCTTTGTTATTCAATTCAAATTTGGAAAAAAAAAAAAGAAAAAGAAAACAGCAGATGAGCGCTTGAAATATCCTACTGAGACTAAAGCCTCATTTCCGAGTGGTGTCCTAGAAACATAAAATCTCATTATAATTTCCAACATCAAGACAATCTACTTTGGAATAACACAAAATTATGAGTAAAGTTTAAAAAAAAAAAGATTTAAATAAACATATTGAGAAAGCCAAACAACTTCAAGCCATACATATGTATGGGGTTCCTTCAACAAGATGAAGCAAAAACTCTTGGATATCAAGGGGGGAAAACAAGTAAATACATGCTAAAAATCTTTTGTAACTTGGCAACAATAATTAACAATGTTGGTGCTTTTTTTTTTCTTTTCATAAGTTGGACCCAAAAGAGGAGGACAAGGTTTTTGAACAACTGTCTGAAAACTCTGTTTGTGGTATGCCTTATTCGGACAAGTCACAACACTAGCAATGTCTAACAAGGAAGTGCAGTTACACACTTTTAATTTTGCCTCACAATGAAGAAGGCGGTATTAGCAATACGATGAATGAATAAGTTAGACATAACAAA